>MU172927.1:156922-249352 GCA_016695475.1 Suillus decipiens | reverse complement strand
AGAGGAGCTACTGAATGCCAAGCAGACTTCTATAGATTGTTATTTCAAAGCATAATACATGTACGCGCTGTGGATACTGTACTTTCTCGTGTCACAAATTTGGCGGATGTCACACACGTCACATCTGTGTGACAAATGTCGTCGTGCATATGTGTTATAATGCATCAAGTTTTTGCCGCCCCAACGGTATGCGTTATGAGCATATCAACTGTAACTGGTACATGGACGCGTTAGGTCCAAATAAGCATAAATAACACGCGGTGTCCAATCGGCATTGTGCTGCGTAAGCCATGCTTACAACATCATCTCAGGCAGCAACAATGCTTACCTTGACATATACTCGGTCACATGTGTTTGTCCACGCATAAGTTCTATCATCGTCTGAAACCACCCCGAGGGGATGTTCCCCTTGCTCATATCCTCGAGACGACTTCTTAATATTAGGTGGTATGCTGAAGTTAATTCCAGGGTCTTGGATCTGAATGCAATGACGAAGTGCCTTGTAAATTGTCCTAACAGAATGCCAAAGAGCTCTTACCATGATATGTACGGCGGCTGCCTTGGTAACAATGCAGGCTTGCCCGTCGCCTGACCACTGCAGATATTTCTCAGAAGGTGTAAAGTAACGGTGGTCAGGGCCAAGGATGCGTAAATTGCCATCGTACAAGCTAGCGACATGAAGTTGTCACCGGTGGCATTCATCAAATGACAGCTTGATTAAACTCACGAACTTATTCTTGTTTGATTGTCGCAAAGTTCTTTCACTTGTGGCCAAATCCTCAATGACGAACGTGTTTTTTTCGTCCTTCGGTAGTGGTAAGCTAGGCTGCTCCTTAGTCACGTGGGTCTGCGAGGATACGACAACAAATTTTTGTGGGGTAGTGTATTTGGCGCCATTGACAGTACTGTGACCAAGTCGTTCATGGGCTATTCTGTTCTTTATGCAATAAAACCAGTACTCACGTGTACATTGTATACTTAAACAATACATGCTACATCGAACTTGACCCCTAGTGCAGCCTGGCCACGGTTCCTCAGCGAATCCATACACGGAGCCTTGTTGGCTAAGCATCTACCCACCACTGCGGCTCTCTGCCCATGAACCTAGCGAGTTCATCAACCTGTTTCTGAGTAGGGCGCCGATGATAACCGTTTGGTCGGTCCTTGAAGATGTATAGCACACGAACGACACCATCGAACATGATTCCGCTGGAACCATCTGTTGGGGAGGCAGGATTGCGTAACCCGTTGACAGCGATTGAACGTGAAAGTTCTTCCCGATGCTGTAAGAGGAGTTTATGTCGGCATTGCTCCTGGCCTTGATTCTGGAAAGGTCAGGATGTAGCTTGGCGAGGAAGGAACGAGCAGTAGCCACTTCTCAGATACGTAGTAACCATACATGACGTTGCCGAGGTGGAAGGGTGATATCGATACGGTGTTGCTTGGACGGTTTGGCACGTCCAGAATTGCGCTGTTTGTCTTGCTTGGCTTCACCAGGCTGCGCGAGATCAATTGAGAAGGTATAAACAAAAATTGCATAGACACACTTGCATGCTAGACATCGAGGCTTTGTAATTGTTGAGACATGTTCAAGAGAGTCTTGAGTGAATATTGATGTCATATGTAATAGTGGGAGTCAAACATGGCGATTCAGGCCACGATTCTGACTCCGATTTTCGAGTCGATTCTTCAACCTGAATCGACCGCAAGTTTGATTAAATGTTGGACTTCACGTCGAGCAAGTGACCTTATTTTGGCACTCCGAATTCAGACTGGGTATACAGTCTTGCAATGTGCAAAAATATATTCGGTCAAGCATATCTTTTTGCACATTCCAACACCGAAACACAAACAACAGCCTGTTCGACAATCCCCCAATATTCACTCGTCTGGACGTGCGATGTTGATGTTGATGGTCATACCACACCATCCAGTGATTTATCCTCACCGGATAGTAACCGAGTATCTCCCCCACCTAGGTGTCTTTCCAAACGATCTGTTAGGATCCCAGACTTTGTCCAAGTACTCCATCGCACCATTCAACCCCAGCGTGTTATCCTGACTGTTGAAGTCAAGCCAGCGGTCGACTTCAGTTCATTTGAGTCCATTCTAGACGACCAAGTAGCGAAGCAGGTTATGTATGCATTTGCTAACGATCATACTCTCGAGTCGCTCGGTGTGGTGCTGGCTTGTGGGATATACTGGGTATATTGTGAAGTTGACCGGCTGTCTTCTCGCGACTTGGAGTATATGGAAACGACCATGCATGACCAAGATTATGTCCCTCAGACGGAGAACTCCACAGATACTGAATCAAACAACCTGAGCTCCCCAGGCTCCTCCGTCCTCAGTGAACCTCCTGATGTCTTATACCACGTTTCTTCGAGTCCATGTACCCACTCTATTCTTAATGGTCGCCGCCAATTCTCCTTCGACGACGTGCCGCTCTACAAGAAGGCTCTGGTTCAGATAGCCGTGCATCTAAAAGCTTGCTATAGTCAGTTTTGGGGACTGCAGGGCGATAGGAAGTGCACTACTTGCGTTAGAATTGTTTGTTTTCTTTGTCACGTTTGTATTTTATTCACATTGAAATGACATCGTAAATCATCCGTCCTTTTTCATTTGTTGTCGTTCCATCCAAGCTTCCTCGCACCAGATAATATTCTTAACTTTGAACCTTCATTATTCGAGTACCGATAGACCCGACCCATATCCTTCAAAATAGATATTAAAGGATTAAATTGAAACATGATGTTCAACTTGAACGTCTGGACACTCGCGTCTGTAGTCTCGGGGCTGATGTAGATGACCGAGCTGACTTTCCTGCCGCTATGTGGGCTCCTGCCCCAAGAGAACCGATTAGAGATAAATAGTCAAGGAAAGGTCAAGAGTGCATACATCATTTCTGGGTCAGCAGGCAGCTATATCTTGCCTGTCTACAGACCTTTAAGCAAATATTGTGGATGTCTCACTATCATTTGAGCCAGGGCACAGAATTTACCTTGATCCGACATGCAGATCGAGTATCTCCTACTTACTACAGTAGACTCGCTCAACGATGTTCCCTATGTATATTGCATATTAGATAATGCATAGCTTTGGCGTGGCTTGTTTGCACAGGAATGTTCGCTGCCATAATTATAAGTCGTAGGCCTTCCATCAGGGGACAGCATTAGCGATGTCATTTAATTTTGGGTACTTACCGTATTACTGTGCATCTACTAATAGTCTGGCCATGGCCGCCATCAGACTCACATGTTTTTTCTCGCACCACTGAGTTCTTCATGACAATCGCCTTAAACTGAGCTCTTATGGATCAAGGGCTTCCGCATGATTCTTCTCGCCAGACAATAGTCTGCTCGAGCGAGGAGAGATCAAAATTTGAGCTGGAGGCTTCAGAGCAAGGCCTCCATGGTCCAGAAGCCGAGCCTCATTCTCCACTACCCTCCACTTGTTTCTCAAGACTCGCTGATTCATTTAGAGTACGCTCCCCTCAGTTGTATAATGCTGTTGATCGAGCGGTAAAATACATTCGGGGACCCAGGCCGAAAGTTGATCTTCCGAGTGAGTTTCCATCTTTTGAATCATTGGCTACCGGTACTCACTACATGCGGCAGATCCTGTCCCCCTCCTCGGTCGCACGTACAACTTTAAAGGCAGTCGATTTACAATTGCACTCGAGCCTGCGATCATTCGATCCACTCGTCCACTTACCGCCACATGGCTTTTCGTCCTCCTCGTAGCAGCATATATCATCTCCTTTTCCTTTTTGGTCCGCGCACAGTGGTATACAATCCCTGCGAGCTCTTTTGTCGATTGTACATCCGTATACTGGGCAAAAGACGCAGGATGCGGTCTGGACGGTAGTCTGTGCGCGCCGTTTAGCAATACATCTTTCGATTTTAGATGCCCGGCGCAATGTGGCAGTGTTGTTCTGCAGAACCCATATTTAGTGGGCGATGAATCTGTGGATTTTGTACCGCTACTTGTTGGAGGTGGGGATAGTCAGAAGACTTACAGGGCTGACAGTTTTATCTGCGCTTCTGCCATCCAGGCGTAAGATATCGGTCGTTTGATTTTAAACCTCACGGACTTGACTGACATGCTCTCTACATAGTGGCCTTTTCAGCGACTCGACAGGAGGTTGCGCATCTATTAACCTCGTGGGCAATTTCACGAACTATTTACCTACAACTGCTTTCGGACTATCTTCCATTGGATTTCCCTCTGTATTCCCGATGTCCTTCAGATTCTCACCGTCTAATATTCTCACTCACTGCACTGACCTCCGCACACCGGCGCTCGCTTTCAACATACTTATATCCTGCCTTCTTTTCCTCGTATTGCGACCCAAAGCTATCGTCACGTGGTGGTGCCTCGTCTGCATTGGATTTTGGCACATTGCATTGTTCTCCCAGCCTCAAGCGACGCCGCCCCCACTGGATGTCGCCTTTGGTGCATTCCTGCCTGCCCTTTTTGTTTGTTATGGGTTCTGGCGCGTTGCTGTGAGGTTTACATTACCTGTGTTCGCAAACGCACCATTTGAAGCTATGATATGGTACCTCGCGCCTTACTGGACTGGTGTTTTGACAAATCTCACTATGAGCCAAATCCCTATCGATAGATTGACTGCAGCTGATATCAAGCAACAACCGGGGGGTGTTGTAGCACTTATCATCATCGTCCTAATTCTTCTCGTCCTGGTAGTCAACCAGATGCGTGTTATTCGGAAGACTGGCTGGCTGCCATACTACCTCGGGTGGTACATTATTGGAGGCCTCGTAACATTGGTACTGGCGTTGGCATCTGGCCTGCAGTTTAGATTACATCACTACATCATCTCAATGGTATTGTTTCCTGGCGTTGGCTTCCCGACGAGGCTTTCGGCGATCTATCAAGGGTTCCTTCTCGGAATGTTCCTTAATGACGTGGCTGCGTTCGGTTTTGACTCCATATTGCAGACTGCTGCTAGTGTATGTCTTTTTGGTCATGCATGCCTTCAGTAGCTCATGTGGTGTTGCAGCTTGTCGAGACGGGACAACCGGTTCCCCTCTCCCTACTTTCATCACGAATTCCACCACCTACAACGCCTCTATTACTCTCACAAGTCAGACCATCAGCTGGAATGGCATGCCTACGGCCATTGCCACGCAAGGCTGGAATGGCTTCGCATTACTCGTGGATGATGTGGAAGTGTACGTGGGCACTGCACTGAACTACTCACTTGCTGCACTGGAGGCTGGCTTGCCACATTTCTTCAGGCTTGCTGTAAGTGCTGTAAAGGGACTTGTTTGCGCTAAAGACTGATGGATTCTTTTGCAGTACGCAATGGGGGGTACACCTGGTGATTTTACGATGCCTGCGACCCTTTGGCCGAATGGGACTTGGGTGGATCCGCTACCCGGAGCTTCCTAGATATCGTCATGTAGAACATTGTAGCTTTTGGACACTTGTTGTGTAGTTTTGGACTTCCTGTCTCGTTATGGCCATTATTGGCTTACCCTCGTGGTTCTCTTGTATTGGCAATGTATACAGCAGAAATACGAAGCCATTCCGCATGCGGAATATTTGCGGCTGCTCATCGTGATTAATATTGTGGACTGTGCCACTGGAGTCCTGGTCTGTGGACACCAGATGAAAGACATTTATACTGCTCTTCTCGGAGCCCCGAGTCCTCGTACTTTCTCAGCCATCCCATCATCCTCTAAGTATTCTGAACTCATGGCACCAACTTCTTCCTCCAAAAAGCTGAAATTTGACAAAAAACAATGTGTGTCCTAGACACTTATCAACAACGGTAGATGCATGACATGATTATGATCCGCTTATAGATTTTACCCCCGACGTCTCACGCCGCGGCGGATGGACTTGCAACATTTGCATCCCAAGGCGTACCAGCCAATTCCACTTTAAGACCATGCAAGCCGCAGTTCGACACGAAAATACGTCTCTCGAGCACGCGCGGCATATCTCCGAAGTAGAGTGGTGGCAGCCACGGGACGATGACGCCTGGGGAACACCTGAAGGACCTCCGCTAACTTCCGATGGCCTGCGCACATGGGAGATGCAGACGCACGTGGATCATGTATTTGATCTAGTGCCGTTCTGGATCCGGGGGGTGGATGCTGCGGAGAGGGGTGAGGTGCTGAAGATGGAAGAATTCTTGCAGATGATGGAGGAGGATGGCGGATGGCGGACCTCTGATGAGGTTTGGGGGATGTTGGGAGCTCGGAGGAAGTTAAACCATGAAGAGGCAAGTGATGGGTGGGGGCGTAAAGTTGATGTGTCTGTTCCGAAGGCTGCTGGTACCGTGACAAACTTGACATTGGACGACCAGGATAAGGGCTGGGGCGTCATAGAGGAATGGGCGGTCTCTCCTACCAATAGCTCTTTCTCCCATCAGAGACAAGATGTCTGCGGCAGGCATCCTTTTGTAGATGACATTGCTCTTCAGGAAGCAGCAGATGAAGATAGGCGCCGAAGGATGCACCACTTTTTTGAAGTGAGTATCCCTCATGCCGCGTACTGCAGGGCTGCAAGACATTGAACATTTAATTTTATGCTTTTGATAGATGCCGACGGAACAGAAGGTGCTGAAGATTCAGGAGATCATCCGTTTCCTTCGTGCCCATCCTGCCTAGCAGTCACTTGATGCCTTGATGCGCTGCTTCTCGTTGTTATCATGCCCCATCATTCGTCGGCTCATAGATGTTTCTTGCGGTCACGGTCTGCTCTCGCTTCATTTCAATGATCTAACTCTACACGCATCTGATATACCACAAGTAATTTGTATTCAACAGGGACTAACAATTTATCGAAGTCGGCTCCGAAACCGACCCAAGGGGGTCAATAATCTTTGTCTGATCATTTTAGGTATGATTATGGACATCGCTCGGCGCTCGTGTACTAGCCACTTGGTGTTGTCTACACACTGGCTTGGTTGTCGACGTTCCAGCCTTCAACCTTTCAACCTAGTATACCAGATTAGACCAGGTTCCAAGCTGAACTGCCTGCAGCTTATAATAAAGCTCTGTTGTGTTGATCAGAATCAGATAATATACAAGAGAGTCAGAGCACGACTATTGGAAGGCTATCGGAGGCCCCTGTCCGATTGTAATCATCGCCAAGTTCAAACTAAGTCTGTGCACTAAGTGACCCAGCATTAGCAGAATTCTTGATCAAACATAGCAAACATCGATAGCTTGGTGACAGCAACACATAAAAAGTCCCCCTTTGCTCCTGTAAGTATTAATTCACATAACCATATTCTTCCTGCTTGAAGATGCGCATTTTGACTGTTGTTCTTGTATCCATTTCAATGGTGCTAAGCATCATCGGAACCAATGCCTTCCCAACGAGTAAGTGGAGTTGTGAGCTGTCTCCCTGCCGAGTTTGACAACGCTGGTAGATGATCGTGGGGAGGCAAACATTATCAGTCGACCTTGGGTGTGGGAAGACGAGCAAGCAAGCTAAAGGGGAATGTAAAGAACAAACGGCACAGGCTAATGTCATGGAAGAGGCGTCGAACATGATTAGTGACCGCGACTGAGGTCACTGAGCGGAAGGAAATGAAGTTGCTTACGTAATAGTCAGACTTGTACTTACTCCTAACGTTCAACTGTGAAGGTAGTTAGTTCCCCAGTAGCCTCGCCACCACAGCGCATGAAATGATCCGTGAGTGGAACTATTGAAAGCGAACAACGATCAGATGGATAACATACACAAAATTGAGAGTTTCTATGCCAATCAACGAATCATTGTCTTACTGCTTGGTTCCTTAAGTTGCTTGAAACATCATCAAACCGTGAGTCAGCATGTCATGGATATCACCCGGTGGCTATACAAGTTGATGTTAAACCAGAGCAACAAAGTACAGCAAAGAATCTAATACCATGTCACCGTCTACCCCTGGCCGTATCATTTTTACAGCCTCATGACAAGACGTGAGCATTTACTTCTCGGTCGATCTATCCTTCATCTATTTCAATTCAAGGTTGCGTGGTATATATGGTACGACTCCACCTTTAACGTCCACCAAGTTCGTCACTCATATTATCATTCAAACATGACTGTGGTCTTAAATGATCCCATCTACTGGCCATCAATCAGTTTTAATATCTTTTTCAGCTATTTTTCAGGTTCGTGGAGAGACAGTCCGATTGTTACGTCTCGAACTAACCTGACTGTGGTTTGCAGTTATCTCTACTGTGGTGGTGATGTACGATTGGAGTAAGCAAAATTATTTTAAAAAACCAGTGTCATCCTGATGATATCCAGTTCTGGCATTCGGACATGAGGTAGGTTGGTACTATCATCATAGGAGCAACCGTCGCTAAGAACAGTTTAATAGGTTGAACTGATCTGGGTAAGCAGAATCCCGTATCAAAACAATGACAGGATAATTAATTCAGGGCAGAGGCGACCTTGGTCCCTTATGACCGTTTTATATATTGGCGTGTGTAGCTTATATGCACTGTTGGCAAGCTGTGCTGACTCCAAGGTATCCTAGGTGCGCTATGCCGGAATACCATATGCTGTGTATGTCTTTAAGGCTAGCAAGTTGGCGCGCTGTTGATAAATCCATCTTTCACGATTAGCATCAATATGCTAGGTTTGTCTCCTCACATACATCGTGCTTATGTCGACTGACCAGTATCACACAGACAATCTTCCGACAGTCTCAGTAACAGATGCAGTGAGTATCTTGTACTGATTCCTGATATTGCTGAACAACCAAATATACCCCTGCAGGGGTGAGGTTCCCGACCAATCTGTTTGTTCGATATATTGACTGCGACAGCTGTGAGTTTCTGGTATTCGGACATCCGAGTCTCAGATCTAATCACTAATTGAGTTTTTTTAGGTACTGATTTCTACTATGCAATAAATTGGATATCTGTGGTCATGAATGTGACGCTGGGCAGTGAGCTACTCAGCTGCAATACTTCAGCGATCCTGACTCAAAAATTTGCTAGCCATCATGATCATTCGATTACACGCCATGTATCAAGGATCCAGAAAGATGCTTATTTTCCTCGTTGTAACCTTGCTACCTGTCATTATCACCTCCGGAGTATCCGTTGGATTCACAAACAAGTACACTTCAGGAGGTAAGCTTTCATCACGAACTTCAGTGCATCAAGCTAATTGGATGAATATCAGAGGAGCTCATCTTCTCTGGCACTTACAAGTGTAATTATGATTTCAGTGGGGATTCCTCACTTCTGCTTTCCATTACTTGGATACTCGGCACTATATGGGAAGTCCTCATATTTTGTCTTGTGGTCTGGATTACTGTGAAACACTTCCGCGAATTACGGCGATGGACCATCGAGGACTTCTTTACAGTTTTAATAAAAACACACGTGCTTTACTTTGCAAGGTGGGTTTTGATTTCCATGGGACTATCTTTTCCTGAAGTTCCACATGCTATGTAGCTGCACTGCAGTTTCTTGCCTCCAATTCGGTTACTACTCTCCAGCCTTGGTACGCCGACATGTCACTAACACTTCCGCATGTGACAACTATTCATCATTGTTATAGGCAACTTCTCCCGTAGGATCTCTGATTTACAGCGGCGTTCTTCAAATTTTGTGGAATGTGCAGATGTTTGTGCTGGGACCACGTCTTATCCTTAGCGTTCGAGAATTTAACGCTAAGCTTATGGCCGATTCGGAAACAGAAACTGGCATGACTACAATTGACTTCCGGGAGCACATTCGTGTGTCAATTGGGAGTATGATAACGTGAAGTTGAGTTGCGCAACGATACCGCTGGTGGATATATATCTAATTCGGCAAACATATGTAACTTAATCAAGACTGTCGTCCCTTAACTGTTACGCCAAAAGGCAGTAATACTGAAAACGTACTGGCTGGCGCATGGGATATTCTTGGATACATCTATTATTGATTGTATGCGCTGACAACAACATTGAAGATCAGGGTTGCGATGATTGGTGGGTAGCACTGGGCATTAAAGGCACACAACAGTCTAGGCACATTGTGTTACATCGCTATTGCGCATGTTGAGCTACTGACCGTTAGTTAAATAGGTTTTATAGCATATGTCGTAGCTGGACTTGGCCCTGGTCATAACACATCCTAAACCGTGGAGTAGACTTGGATGAGGAAGAAAAATGTTCACTCACCCGATGTGAAGTGCACAAGAGGAACATCTAACAGTCATCTGCACAAGATCATGGCAAGAACAGGGTTCAATATAAGGCCGTCGAGCATGTAGCAAGTCGCTGCTGTTTCGTTCACTAGTGACATCCGTTGATAGGGCTGCTGCTGCAAATCCTCATTTTTTGTTTCACATGAACGGTAAGAGCTCTGTTGAGTGATGGGGACCGCTGTTTCATCTGCTGGTGACATCCGTTGAGGAAGCTCATTCATTGCACCAGATACAGGATTAAATGGATGCTGCACATGATGATAATCATCCCGCTCCTGCACCTCAGAATGAGGCTCTTCGAAGCCTCGCCTCAGACGTGGTCGTTGTCGTGGAGTCATTTTCATTATTTTCACCGGTATCTTGATGTTTTCTTTTTCTGCGATCACGTGCAGGACTTAGTTGATGGTCTAGAGAGGAAAAAAACCACAGAGAAGTCAATGCATCATGATTCAGGTGCTGAATGTCTGTTTCTTCAATCCAGTCGAGTTCTACCAATGGGAGTGACGACTTACCAAGGTGGATTGGCCTCCGTTGGGAACTGATTGTTCTTGCTTCCGAAGACATCTAGTGCGTGTTACATGAATAGTGATCTAACTTGCCACTCAGTCTGCCTTCAGAGACAAGTCAATCATTCCGGTGAGTACATTCATGTCCATCACGGCGTGGGAAGCTGACTTCATCACGTTGCAGGTATTCCAGAGATAATCTCGTCGCAAATCCGTAGGAAATGCTTTTGAGTCGTACAATCTGGAGTTAGATAACGTGAAGGACAGTACATCCTCTGAGTCCTTACAGGGTTGCAGCATGTTACCGTTCGATGCTGGTGAAGGATAGTATGATATGATCATGGTGGGTTGTTGTAATAGGTACTGCATTGATTAAATAGGTCAGACTCTAACTCTGAGGCTTTTCGGTACTAGGGTATGCTATGACGCAGCTGTCATCGTGACGATGACATGCGTTTTGACAATCTATGCTCAGCCACGAATATACCTCGATGGCTCAAGATAGACCATAAAACAGGTACGGAAAGTAAAAGAAAAGGGAAAGGACGCACGCAGAGAATGCGCGTCGAATGGGGATTAGTGCAGTAAAAATGTGAGATGGGGAGGCAGTTCGTATATTGGTATATTCCAGTTGGAGTCGCTTTTATCGGCCATTTGAAACCAAGACTGACCACGCGTCCGGACAGATGCCGTGCACATGCCATACCCGCACGGTTCTGGAGTACGGTTTAGTTTCCAGGTAAGACACCCACATAGAAACGGGTATAATATTGCAGCCAAGGCCCCTCATCGCCTGAAAATAAACGTTCCATAGTCCTACCGAAAATCTCCATAATCGATGTAGTTTCGCCCTCGAGGACCCTTGGTCGCTGAAGTTCATGCGAAGGGCGCAAAGATACGATGTGCGCTTTGACGCTGGTTCGGGGAGTCAAGAAAATAGCGACGCCACACGTCTCGTGTGTCGAGTCATCATGATATCAAGTTGGAGTGATTGGGCATAAGCTGTACATACAAACCACAGAGCATGCTGGTATGAAACGATCACGTGTTGGCACGGTGACATATTTCAATTCGGTCCAGTCTTTTATGACTCAGTCTGGACTCTGGAGGCTCAACATTCTGCACTACGACCACACATTACAGCATCCAATCGACCGCTAGTACTTTTCTTCCGGGGACGTAGTTCCAATATAGTTCACTCAGAAATCATGTTAATCCGAGAGGGGGAGAACAGCGCCGTAAGCCTAATCAGTCAGAATTTCAAATCTTGTGCGATTGTAAGCACGGTTACCTGAGTTCCCATAATCAGTACATATACTGCCGCTGATGCTGAAAGCTAAGCTTTTACCTTTTGGTGTAACAGTTATGCGGGCGTCGGGGACTCGCTCGTGGCTTAGTTCTCAGCCCCATTACAAGTATGCATGGCCCGAGTTGCACTAGTCTGCCCTATGGTTACGCTCGTGCAGCGCATATCCTGATACATGGGTGCCGTGCCAAGTCCTATAACGCATCGCATAGCATCGGCGTGCAAGAAATGCATAAAGAGCACCATTCATCTTCGTAAGACTTTACAAAGATCTTTCGACTCGCATTATTGTTTATTCTTGCCAACTCTTCACGATGCGCATCTCGACTGTTGTTCTTGTATCCATTTCGATGATGCTGGGCATCATTGGAGCCAATGCACACCCCACAAGTAAGCAGAATTATAAACTCCCTCCCTCCTGAGTCTAATAATGACGTAGTAGTGGCTCGTGATGCTGAGGTGGTTGAAGCTACGCACTTGCCAGCTGCCAGGAGGCCAAGGAATGCAGTCGCAAGTGGTCTGCCCGGGCATCGCTGAAATGGATTAACCGTTTTAAAAGCTCCGCCGAGCTAACCCAGGCTTATCATGATCCATTTTCCAGAGTGGGAGGTTTGAACGCTCACCTACACTTGACTGCGAGTTTTCTGGGCACTGCAATGAATCTTTTGATAACCATAATACTTACCATACATAATTTGCGCTATAATCGATATTCTATGTTAATTATAATCCCTACCGAGTACAGCTAGCTTGCAGAAATCAGCTATTATCAATAGTTCTTATCCCCTTACCTAGTATATGATCACCACTCTCAGTAAATGCACCTGCTGTGATTCACCTGTTCTCCTTCGTCGGGAGTGTCCCATGGGCTGCAAGAAGAATCGGATTAGCCCTTCATGCGGATGAACGGCATCAAATGCAATGTCTAGCAAGGGTGTTGGATTTATGAAAGCTGTGAATATTTTTGAATTCTGCATTACGGTCAATTGCGATTGGTAATTGGCATCATGGGGCGCGGACATACTTGTAAAGTTGTACTAGTAGTTTTACAACGTAGGTTTGATTGCCGACGCGTCAACTCTTATCAGGGAATAACTCATGAATACATAAACTCCGTTTGGAACTGTCCGTTTGCCTCTGTTTTCCTGTGTTGCGTTAGACATATACAAGAGTTTGAGCACGTACTATCGGACTGTCACACTATTAGTTACGTGCCTCCGAGTCAGCTTGTCGAAAGGGCGTGACCATCGCCAACCGTGCACAGGGAGACTTCCTCCGATTTGCGCTAAATGCCCGGCCATGACCCAACCCGTTTAAAGGTATCTGTTTGCAAGCATGATGGCAAAGAATGCTGTCGGACTTGACGAACATTAAAATGGACTCATGTCCGCAGGCATAGGTGTAGCCAGTGGCGCCACTATCTCAATCGTCAAGAGCACGTGGGTGTGCATTCAGCATTAAGCTCGTAACCTTGTAAAAACGTTGAAGACGACAATCGAACCCAGAAAGATTTGCTTCCAAGCTTCTACTCCCTTACTATGCGCGCCTCGACTGTCGTTCCTGTGTCTTTCGTAATGATGCCGACCGCATCCTAAATTGCTGAAGCCTCCGTTTGGATTGAAATATAAAGTAGCTCAGGCCCTGAGCCTGATGATGGCGCAGTAGACGTCCAGCGTGAAGTACCGAGAGAACTAGGAAGGGGAGGATATAACAAAAAAATAATTATCCGAGGTGGATACCTGAATACTGGAAATTTCACTTGGAGGTGCTCGTAACCCCCCTTGGTCGCGTCAGATAATATACATCATGTACTATCAACTCACTAGGGATTGTAGTATCAGTGATGTGCTTCGGATTGAGGTTGTTGAGAATTGGAACGTGACTATCGCCATTGGCCAGCCACGGCCCACGCACTATAATCTGCGCTGGATGGTCCACCACAAGAGGAGTATGACAACCAAGATTGGTAATCTGACAACATTCATAAATAGGGGTAAAGTAGTAAAAAAAAAAGTGGCGGTCCGAATCTGCGATCAAAACATTGCCACTGATCAGAATCACAATGCGTGTCTCAACTGTTGTCTGGTATCCGCCGCAGTGATGCTGGACGTCATCGGGGCTAACGCCTCCCCAATTGCTGATGGGCCTCTGTTGAGAATCAATTGAGTTATGAGTTGTCTCCGGCCCCGGATCTGATGATGACTTCCTGCGTGAAGCCGGTGTGAAAGCAAGGGAAGATTATAGCCCCGTCAACACATGCACAACGCCATGGCATAGCCTATCGATTGGCGGTGACTCAGACATGCAGGGAACCAAGACGATACGGTACTGCCAAAGTCAAGAAGATGTATGTAGTATTCTCCAGAATGGCAGCTGCGGTGCTTGCTGTCCAGCGGCACATCTCTTGACACAGCTTCTGCTGCGGAAAGGTTGCCGAAGGTTGAAGCTGAAGCTGAGCGCCACTGGATTATTATTCCTAGATTTGGAATCTTGACAATGCAAAACTGCCGGATTACATCGTATAGCAACTGCAAGTCCTACCACAGCACGAAAACGCCAGGGCCCACAAAGTTGTGATACATGTTAGCTTGAGCATCAGTCTCGTCTATGGAATGTATTCACGTTAGCATTCTAGTGATTAATTGTATCGAGGGAGGCTGTGATAGCCGTCGGGGCAGTGCCCCTAAAGACACGTGATGGATGAGTATAAGAGTGAAACACAGATTAGAGTCGCGCTTGGATTGCGCTTGAATTAGGTTCGGACAGTATTCGACTCACAATTGGCCACAACACCCATCGTAACTCGTATGTCTCAGTTACCCTTGCCAGAAGGTTGGATTCAGGAGTACGATCCTGAGCAGAAACACCCATTCTGGGTGAGCATCACACTGATCTCTCTTATCAGATTTAGCTCTAACCCTTCCTTCTACAGGTTGATACAACGGCAAAGCCGCCACGAGCAATATGGGTGCACCCCTACGAAGACGAGCAGTTCCTTTCCGACAACCCAGATATCAAAGCAAAAGTAGAGAAGCTAAAAGGAACATCATTGACAGATCCCCCTCCATATGAAATGCGACGTCATTCATTCAGCGGTGGAGAGGCGTATGCCCCACTTTACACCGACGCTACGCCTTCCAGCAGTAGTACGATCTCGCCACCGATCGACGAGCACCATGAGGAGCGGAAGCGTGGGATGTTCGCAAAGTTGAAAGATAAGGCTATCGGTACAAAGGAAGAACGGGAGGCACATAAGAAACAAAAGGCTGAAGAACGTGCGCGAGACGAGGAGCTGCGTCGCGAGGCACGAAGACGAAATTTAGAGGAACGTGCTGCGTACATGCAACAACAAGGTGGTTATCCGCCGTACGGTGGTTATGGTTACCCAGGTTACTCGGGCGGCTACTATGGTCCAAGTCAGTATGGCCCACCTGCAGGAGACCCATATGCATACGATAGACGTCGTCAGCGTGGAGGGTTTGGAGGGGGAATGGCATTACCTCTGTTGGGTGGATTGGCAGGTGGACTTTTACTTGGAGATATACTTGACGGAGGATTTGGTGGTGGTGGATTTGGTGGAGGATTCGGTGGTGGTGGATTTGACGGAGGATTCGGTGGTGGTGGTTTCTTTTGAACTCATATACCAAACCTGTATTAGTTACTAGTATGACATTGTAAGACCAACAACATTAATACTGAAATGTGGGAAATTGACTTGATCTAATACTTTGTGTCTTGTCATTACGCTGAGGAGAGTGCCAGTTTAAGGTGGCTACTTACGCATCTTGTAGAGCAACGTGCACCAGCAAATTTCATGGCCAGGGTGCTGCCTTCATCGCTGACCCCTCACATATGCATTATTCCTTCTCAAGACCTTGAAGAACTCCTTAAGTCCTCTGCTCTACCTTCCCTGCATCACATATTACAATCCTTTTCACCATTACCACAAGGTATGTCTGACTATTTTTAATTGATACCGGTATTAATCCCTACAAAAGTCACAACACGTACCACTACTTTGACCACTGTGCCTCATGCATCATTTGCACTTCGCTTTTCTGACTTGAAAGAAATCGAGACCGCTTGTCGCGAGGATGAGGAACAACGGGCCACGCGAACTATTGACTGGATAGGTGATCGTATCAGCAAACGTTGTGCCAAATGGGTAGATGATTTCGAAAAGATGAACGATCGAGATGTGGTAAGAACACCTTGGTGGGATGAGTTGAGACGTTGCGCCGAAGGAGATCACATTCCGGCTAGAGATGAGGGGTGGAACCATCCAATGTCAAGTCAGCAATTCTGCTTTACCTTCCTATTGCACCTCACACTCTTGCTGCAGTAATATTAGCAGTCTCTACTACAGCCCCGAACCCGCTGCAAGCAATCACGGCCTTGCATTCCCGAACATTAGATTTTCCACCATGGGTAGACGTCACACATCTCATTTACACCCTTATAATTCACCCCAAGAACTCTCCGCTTTCTGATGAAGAGTGCGTATTCATTGCTAATCGGTATTATTACTCCTGATGACACCACCTTTCCAGAGCAGGCGCACTCTTCAATGCCGTTAAGAAACAATATGGTCTACACACTTACCTTCTCTCTCTAGAGCTTCCATTCCCTCCGCCACCCCCCGTGTCTATTCCAGCACTTGTTCCTCGATTACCACCACTTACTATCTCCAACGGTTCTACCGATGCCGTGCGCCCTGACCCAAAGGTCACACAGACGATCCCATTGAATACTCTCAGAATGTCTGAACAAGACATTCAACAAACAGCCAGATTTGCACGAGAATTCGTCACCATGAACTTGGTTCCATGGATGGAGAAATGTGTGATAGAATGGAACGAGACAGTAAGTATCAACAAATCTATTTCATATACTCACTGAGTCCCTTTACCAGTATTCCTCGAGCCGAAGGCTACCGTTACGCTTGTTTTCGTCGACGCGTCGACTTTTCGGAACTTCATCTGCGACCCCAGTGCACTCATCCACGCCTTCTCTGCCTGCACGTTCGAGCACATATACCGCACCTCAGTCCTCGGTATCTGGTCCCACCGTCCCTCCACCATCCCAGCAACGACGTTTAGCTGAGTTTGCAACAATCCTTGGCGACTTCAAACTAGCAGTTGCTGTTTGGGAATCATTGCGGAAGGAAGGGAAAGGAGGCTCCGTAAGTATCGTATCTTATAAATATGTTCCTATCTAACGAGTTCGCCATTAGGATATTCTTCCTTTGCTCATTGCTCCCTCGCCAGCCGTACAACTCCACGTCTCTCATGCTTTGAATACCATCCACCCTCAAAGCGCCGAGCTTCATTCACATGCGCAATTACGTGCCTTGCTATACGCGGTGCGATGGGAATCAACACTCACTATTGGCGACTTCCTAAGTGACACCCTTGAGGGCGAGCGATGGCTTGTCTGGGCTGCAGGCAACGTGCGTTGGTTACCATTTTTTGCTCTCGATAAGTGCACCAATTAACCGTGTCAGGATTTAAGGCAGAAGAACCACCAGCGGCACTCTTGTTAGCTCATGCTGCACTCCTCAGTGTTCGGAAGAATACAAGACGGCGGGCAGCACTGTGGTATTTCTTCGCTGCAAACCGCCTGGAGAAATGTGGTATTGTGCGTTGTTTCGATTTTGAATAGTAGTTTTTACCGATTCTTAGTCGCGTTTCGTTTCTAGAAACCGTTAACTATATATTTCCTCCGGAGAGCCCATGAATTGTCCATCTCCCGACCAGACAAACTCTTATCGCCGTCATTCTGGATATCCGAAAACAAACAACCATCAGACTTTGAGGGCTTTGATGCTGTCATGTCTGGCATTGAACATCCACTTGGCAAGTGTCTTTCGACAATTGTCTTCTTTCCTTGACATGGTGTATCTTTTAGGAAGATTGCTATATACTACAGGGGACGTATCAGGCGCTGTGCGGCACTTGTTGGGTCTCTTGCAGTGGTCTTCAGCATCGTCTTCTCCACTCGCTCGGCTCTCCAGTCATACTGTGGACATCACAAAGGATCCGAGCGACTCGGACAAGGTGTTCTTGGAGGACTTCCAGGTTGCTATTTCGGTAATGCACCTTTTCGTGGCCCTTACAACCCTCTTACACCATTCGCCAGCACTTGAAGTCAATATCTGGGGAGCAAGCACGTCTTGAAGATGTTAAGCTGCCGCTTCGTTTCGTTGTCCCCTCGCAGACATGTGTTCGCTTAGCTCGAGACTCTGTCGAAGGCGAACAGTGCGAGTGGGAGACTCGGGAAGAAATCTGGTCGTCCTTTTGGAGGCATCGAGGCAAGGAGAAACTTGAACGAAGTGGAAATGCCGCTGTGGAAGGTAATTCGCTTGGTCACTATGCGCTCCGATTTCGCGGCCTCATCTCTCGTGCAGAACCATTCTGGATTGATATCACCCTGCGCAATCCCCTCGATACAGAGGTCACCTTGGCCAATCCAACGGTGATAGTTGAATCCTCTTTTGGAGATGCTGCCTGGATTCGAGATAACATCACAATTGAGACTGCTGAGGATACTATACTTTATGCCAACGAGTCGCGCACAGTTCGTGGTACCAGTCGTTTCTCCCTGCTTTAGCTAACTATAACGCAAATCAGATCTCCATCGCTGTCAAGGCTTCCAAACCAGCATCACTGGTTATCACAGGTGTCGCTTATGACTTTCTGGGTCTTCTTCCAACTGTTGAATCGCTAGCACGCCGCGGTCGCAGGCTACAGGATACACCTCAGCAGAGACAGACAGTTACATATGCCCCTGACAAATTCTTGAAGCTCGATGTAGAAGAGGCCAGCCAGGAGCTCGCGGTGACGTTTGTGGACGATGGACCGCTAATGCTTGTTGAAGGAGAGTGCAAGTGGATGAGGCTGTGGATGTCAAATGCTGGTTCGAGGGATATTGGGGAGGTGTGGGTTGTACCCGGCCCTGATGATGAAATCTGGATCGAGCCTTTGGATAGTGAGGAAGGTATGTTTGACTACTGATTTATTGCGTTGGGAGGTGTTTATGCTGAGCTAGGTTCAGCTACGAGCATGTCGTGGAAAACATGGCAGTCTGATAATAAGATCGTCCAACCAACACCATACAGTATACCCTTGGTAAAGAAGCTCGTGGTGGCTGGGAGCACCGAAGTCAGAGTTGTTTTACATGCAGGTCGCAAGGGGAAACAAGACTTGTCGCTTCTCTTCATTTATCGCGAGGTGTGTCGCTACAACATCCTCATCCTGCTTGTGTTGTGCTGACATCTTTGATACAGGCACAAGGCAGCCCGTTCCATTGCACTCGTGTCACGAGGAGTTATGAGGTCGTTCAGTGCCTCCAGGTCTCTACCGCCTCACACCCGAGTCCCTCACCAGACCATTCGTTCTCATTAAGGCTGGACCTGACCAATATCTTATCTTCGAGTAATGTGGAAATCGATCAAGTGACGACGATCAGCGCTTGTTGGTCATGTTCTCCCCTTGCCGAAGCCTGGCCGTAAGTGCAGACAAATATTTGTATTCCTATCGTTGATCACATTCTAGTGAGCCTTTGCGTCCTTCTCAATCAGCACGGATATCGTTTGGCGCCACCTCCGCCGGAGATTGTACAAGTGTGAATGCAGTCTCAGCATTCGTCTCAAGGAAATTGTGCAATGTGCTGTATGGTCAAGCTATCGCACCTGACGATCCCCCACCATTAGAGCTCCTCTGCGGACATGCCTCGCAGGTACAGATCTCCCTCTCGCCTTTCCAGATCCATCACTCATCAACCCACAGACATTTGCTTACGAACCATTCGTCGCCCACTTCATTATGAACGCACGGCGAATAGCCGTCTCTCGCTCGCTTGCTCAATCACACCCCCGAATACCCACATCATCTCACCCCAGCATCTTCCCACTATACAACCCCCTCTCTGTAGATTTCGTCGTTTTTTGGAAGATCCCTTCTGAGCAGCGTTCCGGCCATATATTTGTTTCCGAGATTACTCTAGGTGCAAGTCATGCTGCGCTTCGAGAAGTGCTCGAAGGTGTGGAGAGCGCTAAAGTCAAGCGGAGCATGTATGCTGAGACGCAACGGGAGAAAGTGGAGATGCTGCAAGCTATCCGGGATAGCGAGTGGAACGCTGAGATGAATCCGATTGTTGTGACTGTGAAGGATGGTTTGGTGATAGAACATGATTTCAGCCAGGGGTGAGCGGTCCTTCTTCACATCCAGTAATGGTTGTTAAGCAGTTGTTTAGGGTTTGCATGGCTCCCATGGAGTTTACAATTCGTAACCATTCCTTGTCCCATCCGTCGCGTTTTGTTCTTAGACTTAACCATCGTCAGCAATCATCATCGTGAGTGATTTTTGCCCGATATATTGTTAACTGATAGCGTCTGTAGACATCATTTTCCTGCACCATATTGTGGCCGGACGACCTTCAGGGGGCTTCTGGGGCCGTCGCAGACAACATCTGTCCTCGCCCAGCTGTGCGCTACCCGCCCAGGAACGTATGCACTGTCAGGATGGCAGTTGGAGACTGAGGTAGGCGAACCTAATACGGAGGGTGGGTCATGGCAAGTGAGGCACCGTTATGAGCAGAGGGCTACTACGGACGACTCATCATCAATCGTTGTATCGGATATCTCGCGACCATAATGTATGCATAGGGAATATATCCAGCAGTGAGTAGGGCTGACATGCGCGATGTGTATAATACAAGATAAGGTGATCAATGTTTTTCTTCCGTGGCCGTTCTTGCTCTCTCTCGCTCACGTTCTTCAGCTTCCTTCCTCGCCGCGGCGAGTTTCATCTTCTTCATCTTAATGTTCATGAAGGTCTGCGCAGTGATGCCGTCAGCCCGCATCAAATGATTGAATAAACCAAGGAGAACTTACGCCGACCAGGAACTGAATTGTGTTGAAGAAAGGCACCCACAACTGTTTTTGCAGTTAGCCTCAAGTAATTACGAACATGGTCAGAGGACATACTTCGACAGGAATGAACTGCTGTGCAATGGTCATAGATAATGGGGACACTACCCATGATACCTACAGGATGTAAGAACACCGCCTGAAGGGACGAAAAGTCCTGCTTACTCGGAGGACGGCGAAGAAGCCGCCTTTCACGGTACGGATGACCTCGTCAACGGATTTGGCACCATTGATGACAGCCATAGAGGCCAAGAACACTGAATACGAGCCTCAGCGCCAAAACAAACGAAGCGAGTAAAGACTGCTGCACCAGCCGCGTTTATTGGCGAAATCAGGAGATTGCTCGCAAGGAGCTGCCCCAACCTAGCCTTGAGCCCCGTCTTTCCAGCAAAAGCCTTCTGCAACAAGCCAACGAGGAAATGACCCAAAGGAGCAGACACGAAGAACCCGTACAAGGCCATCTTGATAGCCTTGGAATCGATACGTGCGCGTGCAAGGGCTTTTGTTAATGGGGCCGCATCTTTTGAGATTTGAGGTTGCGGGAGACCAGCTACGTTCGACCCGATGACTTCCTGGAGGAAACAAAAAGTGCCTGCATGAATACGCATCCGACACGTTGAGCCGTCATGAGTATTGGGTGTTTACTGGACTTACTGGAAGTCAACGCTTTGGTGCGCAGTGGGTTTGTGGACAGTTGCGTGAGGTACTGCGCCAGCAGTGGATGCATGGGGGCTTTGCCTGTGCTCATAGTGGTTGTAGTGAAGATTTGCAACTGCCAGGTAGCAATGAGCGCTGAGCATGCGGCTTCGGGCCGGCTACTAATAAGCACTGCAGCATCAATTACTTAGCCGGTGACCGGATGTTGTCTGGAGCAGTTCTGGAACTACTTATCATCCACGCTGGCCAGTTTGGTATTAATATTCCTGGCAGTGTCCATCGAAACGCAACCCCTTTTTTTGATCTAATTTTGCGTTGGGCTAACTGTGTGGTTCAAGGTCCATCTTAAGCCAGAAATTAGAAATGACTCTCGGGTTGTCCTTGATGCGAGTCACCCAGGATGCATGTCCAGGAAAGCATATATAGTGAGCAACAAAAACGTGGTATGTCTATAGTAAAGTATATACTATTATCGGTCTAAGAGGATAAACATGCAGACATCGCTATTGCGATCCCTGACTAACTCTTTTTAACCCTGTAAGTGCTGTTAGCTTCCTCCCACTTACAAGTAGTATGTGTATACACACCAGGCTTTCACATAGTCCGCGAACGACACCATGCAAATTGTTTGCCAGATGCCCAAACCTATCCGGGGAGTGACACCACGATAGAGACCCTTGATACCGTTCTCCTTGTAAATGAAGCCGAGGGTGTTGAGAATAGTTAATTTTGCTGGGCGGTTGGCATTTGCAGTGGCCTTTGCCATCGATTGCATCTGTCACGTGAATATGTTGGGTGAAAATCAGCATAAGTCAAGTTAATCATGGTATTACACTGACCTCAACCCGAACAACCTCTATAGGCTGATTCCATGTAGCCAGTGCACCACCAATGGAGGAAGCCAAGATCTTGTCCATTGCACCAAGGCTATCCTTTTCACCTTTGCCACGCACATTCCGGATCATAGTTTCAGCGAGACGAGCAAAACCCATGCTGCACATCGAGTATCAGCTGAAAGTACTACGACATTTCGTGTGAATATCACAGACCGAGAGCCCCAGTTGGTGCATTGTCGCACAGCAACAGCATTAACACCCTTGTTAATGCCCTTGATACCTTCGCGGCGGTAGATATCCATGAATACCTGGAATGTCGACCGTTCGACACCGACAGCAGCCTCTTTGTGTCGCGTGATCTCAACGGTCTTCATACATGTCGTGAACCCTGTAGGAAATATTAGCATGATATTCGTGATCATCGCGTGCAGGTCAGTCCCGAAAGATGGTTAATTGAAGGCAACACCGTATTATAAACTAGCCTCAATAGACAAAAGTATGCATCACGCATGAAGAAAACAATGCAATTTTCTGCGTGGAGACTTACCCATAGTTGCATAAGCCTGGGCAATACCACCACCCATACCACCCAAGAGACCAGCGGTAGCAGGGCTGACACCCATACCAATACCAGCAGTCTCGATTTCAGAAGCAGTGAAAAGAAGCACACCACCCTTAGTGGAGGCTTCAATCCAAGCCTATTAATTGAATTAGCACGTACCAAATACCTAGACGTTCACGAGGTGATCACTGACCCATGGAATCAGACCTTGATACATCCCGGCAACACCACCACGGGCCCAGACAGCCTTGGTGGCCTGGAGCATAGTTTGTGATCGGTTGGCAGCCATTTGGGTCTTGAGGACCTCCAAGGGTTGACCAAGGGTCGTGACCTAAAGAGGCCGTCAGAATTACTCAACACCACGAACGTCTCACTCGACTTGCCTCCTGCAAAGACGGGGATAAGTCAGTAAAAATAACACCGCCGAAATGGGTCGACGTACAAACTAAATGGTGTGGAGGACGTATCACGACGCGTACATGAGCTAATAATCAACGGCGAGTGTTCGAACATACCATGTTCATGATAGCACCTAGAATAATTTAGTATGTTTCATAAGGCGAGATCACGTAGACGCGCTCACCGACAGCAATGTTAGACCAGTTAATGCCTTTCTGGCCAGGTTCCCTTTGAATTGCCATCGTGTGCTCGTCGTCGCAGGAATTGACCGGGTAGAAAAAGAAGGTGAGAGAGGTAAAGAAAGATAACGTCAACGAGTCGATGCGAATAAAAGGTAGGACGTTAACCGGTACTTCCAAATGGGACGACGAGGCGACGTCCAATTGATTTCACAAAATAACCCAAAAAAGGCAAGTTTCAGAGTTAAATTATTATTTTCAAACGCGGGCACGATCGGAGCGCCCTAGTAGCATCGTACGTTCGTCGTTGTACAGCAATTAAAATTGCAGTCTAGTAGTAGCCCTTCCGAAGTACTTACTTCGGCTCCCAAATGTTATACATCCATCCCAGCACCGTCCGACCTGCAGTCTCCCTGCAGTCTCCCATCCCATGTCACGCGCCAATCACAACTGCAATCTCACAGCTTGGCGCTGCTAATCAAACCGTGACCTTCCCACTACTTTCGCCTAGAGGCTATCAGAAAAATGTCAGGTGCTTAAAGGTTATTCAGGGAATAGAAGGAATTTTAATCATGTACACAATGAAGAGATAGATGAATGTTTTGCATCCAACCAAGGAGACGTCTCATTAAAGACGACTATGTCTTTTTTTATGTAAACTTCGACGTAGCATCCCGAAAATCACATCCAGGTTATTGTTACCATTCGCAAGTGTGAGGATGATGGTGGCGGTAGAACCGGCACAGGCTTGTCAGGCGGCGATGATATCTAGGGAGGTAGGGTTAAGGCCGGAGACATCAATGTTAAATAGCTCCGTGACGGTGCCCACGGGACAATGAATTTAGCAAAGGGAAGGCGGGCTCTAGCAGAGAAAGACGATGGTGGTTATATTATGAGAGCGTGAGCGTCAAAGGTGACTAGTGACGGACGATTGGAGTTTGGTGCGGTAGATTGGCGTGCCACATTTATTCCGGACAAGCAGATAGATGGGTAATGAACAACCCGAGTTGGAGGTTGAGGTTCAACGTTCAGGCCTGGTGACTTTCGTGTAGACGAATCGTCGCCATTGGCGGACGCCAGAAAGTTGATCAAGAGGTTTTTGCCGCCGCCGCCCTTACTACTACTCGGGCAAGTCAAAAGATTTTGCGATTAGTATTCAAAGAGCCGATTTGGTCGAAGAGCGTTCTGCAGAGGCTGCTCTTGAGCCTGAGCAGTTTGTTTTTGGTTTACCTCAGCGTCAAGTTGTTTACGCACATTTTTAGTTATGTTGGACCCTGACGCCTACCTGCAATTTATGCAAAAATGTCATTGCTATCAATTGCACAATTATCAAAAATAACAAGTGTACATTATCTTTGGATCGTTTCTATGCTATCTGCACTGCAGCTCGTAGATCATCATCACCACTGCGTATCTACAACGGTCCAACTTCAAGTATGTCGAGGAAGGGGTCAACTGACAGCGTCGTCATCCGTTGCTCCAACTGCGTAGCTGCTCCAGCAAGCGCGTCATCCAAATGATGAGAATGCATAAAGGTCAACGAATCTAGATCAGTGAGTATTGTGGCGGTGTGCACCCACGTCTAACTGCTCGGGGTATCAACCGACAGCCCATCATCGCACCCAGTCTCCTTATCGCCTTGCGGTTCCACTTTCTCCCATTCCTTCAATGCACCCTCAAGGCCCTCCCACACCGCCTGTCCAAGATGCACGCCCCCAAATTCCCCATCATCCGGCACCTGCACACCAGTAGCATCACCCGTTGCAAGGTTCGGTATCCGCAGGTTAACAACTGCACACTCGCGGTAGAGTGCGCCTGCTTTCAACACTTCTTCTGGAACATCTGTGCCTTGGCCAGCATTGCTCTTGAAAGGTGTTGGGAGAAAAAGGACATGCAGCACGGATTGAATGGCAGATGTTGTGGATTTTGTAAGAAGACGGAGGAAGGGTTGGAGAAATATGTACCTGAGGCATCGTCAGTATTTAAGTATTCAAATCAAATGAAGAATCTGACAAAACAATGCCGAACATGGACTGATTTTGTCCCCGAACTGCATTCAATAGCGGTGCAATGGTATCTGATCTAGAGAGCCCGGGACACACGGATACGGCAACGATGTTGGACTTTTGCATCTTATCGCTCACGACGTGGATGGTAGAGTCGTCTGTCCTTGGTATTTGCCCACCCGATGGCAGTGCATCAAGGATACGCTGGAGGTGGCGGGTGAAAATGACCATTTGAAGGGAGCGCCAGCCTTCTTGGTGGAAAAGTGGAGATGTTAGAGGTGGCCTGGAATTTGGAGAGTAAGAGGGTGCGGCGGCGGCATAGAAAGGGTTGACAACATTTATGATGCGTAGATCGCGTTCTGGGGGTGCGACGAGGAGGACGGGGAGGAGAAGGGTGGTAATTAAGAATGATGCTAATGAAGCGTTTTGTCTCTTCTGGGTTAGTACGGCAGGATCCTGGTAACCGATCATGGAGCCTAACTGCTGATATTCATGTGCGAATATGATAGCATCCAGTCTAGTCTCCTTTGCTGTGAGGAAGCGAGAGCAGAAGGAACGGACAGAAGACGCGGATGTCAGGTCACATTCGTCTGCAAATATCTGGTCGTTCTTTGTGGTCGATCGCAAGAGGTTGATAAGAATATCAACTTCAGGATCTTGAATTGGCTTGGGCGAGAGAGCAATGATATGTGCGCCTCGCTGAGCAAGGTTCTGCATGAGCGTTAGACCTAACGGAGTGAATCCTCCCTAATCAAGTGAGTGATGCAGATGCAGGTAGGTGGGTAGCATACGTACTGTGAGAAGGACAACCTTGGCATGCATGTCCCTTTCACGGTTGGTGGTGCGCCCTTGTACAAATGCGCGAATCACTACGATGGCAAGGATAGAAATGAACGCGTGCGGATAGTATTTGGATGGGAGTATGGCATTGACTACCGCTGCAAGAACTTTGAGCACCATTGCGAGGTTTCGCGATACGTATAAATTATGCAAACGGTCTTGTCATTCGTGAACACTCTGACTCGAGGTCCAAGGGTATAATCATCGTGGATAGTCGCTTTCGTTTTAGCACATTCGCGGAGTTTCAAAAAGTGTCTTCAACGTTTCAATGTTCAACTAAGGTGCTCTGTCTCTGTAGTAGCGAAAAGTAAGGACACCGAGCCCTCATTGATTATTGGAAAGGATAAAGTGGGCCACGGAAATGCTATCTGATAACTAATATTAAAACTGGTGCTGCGCTGTCGTCAACAGACGCAGCCTCCCTCGAACGCTTAACAAGTTCCTCTTGTAATAATTAATTATGAGAACAAATATATAATTACATGAGCTTGTCATTGCGTTCTTACGCCGGAGCTGAAGCACTTCGGTCCGAAAGTACTCGTGTCTGTTGGGTACATACCTGAGCGCTGAGCGACTACGAATGGCATAATTAAGTGATTCCATTCGAACAACGCCGGATCTACATTGTTACAATCGCATTAGAGAAAGTCTCCAGATATGTACAATCATTAACCATAGGTGGGGTATTCCGTGAAAAGGAGGTTTGATGAAACATCTGACAGTGATAGAAATGATAGGTAAGAATGTGGTGCGCGGGGAGTCTGTGATATTACGAATAGAGAGGGGTAAGGAAAGGAAGGACAAATTGACAATGACGCCAATAAATCAGGATACCACCGCACACACCACGAGGAGGGGGGATGGAGGCTGCGCGGAATCCACGAGGCTAGTGAATTGTGACGGCGGAGGATTTGTGATCGAGCCTTCATGCATTAGATATGCCGCTTAGCTGTTCGAGGTCTGCCTTTAATCTGTGGGAGAAACGTGCCATAGTATGAGCGCAAGTTGATAAATAAGATCCAAAGATAATCGTCCGCAGGACAAGTAAAGAAATGTATCATAAATTATAGTAAAAGTAAAGCGGCCATCACCGAGAAAAGTCAGAGCAATCAAATAAAGTCGAAAATCACGGCCAGCGCGATCACTACTCCAAATACACTTTGAAGTCCAAAGACCTTGACATACCGAGTGATAGAGTCTTGGCTCTCTTCTTGTTCTTGCTCAAGATACTGAATCTCCATCGATTTGCGCGCGATGTCCTGGTGGACCTCGTCCAGCTTGTTTTGAAGCCCGTCAATCTCATTCCTGAGATCCCTGACGACGCGCTCATGGTCAGCCAATACATCGTGCATTTTCATGTTGTGCGCCTCGTGCACTCTCTGGAGCTCCTCCCTGGAGACCATAGTCAAGGACGGGGACATTGTCCCGTTGTTTTTCGGTGCAGCCGCAGCCTCTGCAGCGACCTGTGCCTGGAGCGTAGCAATCTCTCCCTCCAGGTCAGAAAGTTGAAGAGACAACTCTGACTTCTGCGCTGCAAGCCTGCTAATTTCCTCCTCATGAGCAGCACGGAGGCTCATGATGTCTTCGACACGTCCACGAGCTGCTTCCTCGAGCTCCTTTGTGTGATTAGAAGACATTTCCGAAAGCGATTCCTTCGTGACGGCAAGAACGTCATTGAGCATAACATTCTCATCGCGGAAGTTGGCAAGCTCTTTCGTCAAGCGATCGATCTCAGATGCCTGGTCAGCAGAGGCAGAGGCGGCAACGAATGCCGCCCGGGCGTCCTCGAGCTGCGCCTTGAGACTTTCCGTGTCAGACCGCGAGGAGTCTAGCGCTGCCTTGGCTTTAGCAAGATCGTCTTGCGTGGCACGCAGCTCGAGGCTCTGGTTACTCAATTTCTTCTCCAGATCACCGACTTGCGATGCAAGAACGTCTTCATGGTCTGCTTTCAGCCCATCCACCGTCGACTGGTGGGCAGTACGGAGTTGTTCGATTGTCGTTTGTGATTCAGCACGGAGCGCCTGAAGGTCTTCGCTATGGATGTGTGCAGCTTCACTCTGGTACCACGGCAAGACTAGTGTTAGTTGTGACACGGTGGCATAGATTATACCTACCTTAGCGCGCTCAAATGCCTCCTGCAGGAGTAATTCGTGCTCGGCCTTGACACCGTCAACTTTTGCATTGTACTGTGCTTCTTGACTCTATATCACCCATAAGCAAATGATATCGGAGACGTTAAGTATGGACTTGCCTCCAACTCGGCAGTAATTCTCTTGATTTCCTCCGAAAGCTCAAGATGCTTCGAGAAAAATTCACTTTCGGTCTCCTCCATCTGACGCTCGTGATCCTCAGCAGCATTCAGAGCTTCGATTTTTGTCTGCTCATGGGCTGCATGAGCAGCAGCGAGCTCTTCCCGCAATGCTGCAAGGTCTGCAACAACACCGGAGAGTTCATCGTTGGCGGCCTGCAGCTCGCCAGTGTGAGCTTCCTTGACCTCAGCTATCTGTTCAGCGTGTTGCTCTTCTCTGACTTTAGATGCAGCAATAACACTCTGAGTGGCTGCGGCGGCATGGACCAGTTCCTCCTCCAGCCTTTTGAGGCGGTCAAGTACCTTGGCATGGTCGTCCTCTGCTTGCTCTTGACTCTCCTTCAACTCCAAAATCTCAACTTCCAACTCTGAGAGCTTGTTTGCGTTCTCCTCGCGCTCTGCCTTGAGATGTCTGACCTGGGCTTCAAGAGCATCTACATCAGCAGCTCGCTCCTGGGCTTCACTGGACCTGACGTGGAGATCTTGAATTGTAGAAGCGTGAGAGGCCCTCAATGTTTCCAATTCCGCGCTGATAGTTTCGTAGTCGGTCCTTGCCCTAAGAACAGCCTCGCGCTCGCTTTGAGCTGCTGCTGCTGCTTCGGAAGAAGACTGTTCGCTTGAGGCACGCAGAGTCTCAAGGTTCTCGCGAGCTGCAGCCACTTCAGCTGTGAGAGACTCTACTTGGCTCTGGAGGTCGTAAACGACGTCAGTGTGGTCAGATGACGCCAGCTTTGCCGCATCGAGCTGAAAGATGTCTAAGATAATCTGGATAGTTGAAAAAAATATTCACCTACCTCTCGCTTCATGGACTCGAGGAGAACGAGGACCCGCGAATGTTCAGCGCGATCTTGTTGCGAAGTGGCGCGGAGTTTTTGCAAGTCCGATATAGCAACAGCCCTTTCTTGCTGCAGCGCCAGAAGTGAAGATCGAGTTGCTTCAGCATCTGCACGAGCCGCATCCAGAGTTGCTGAAAGGTCTGTAACTGCCTGTGTTTTTACTGCAAGCGCATCCATGGCCTCTTTAAGCTAAGAGAAACCGTCAGCAATGAGCTGAAACTAAATGCGAACACCTTACTTTCTGTTGCATTTCCTCTAAAGGTTTTCCGTCATTAACTTCTCGAATAGATGAAATTGAAGTAGTCTGCCGCGTGGAGGCCACCGTCGAAGAGCTTCCCTTCATGGATGATGCTGAAGGTGTTCTCCTCACAGCGTCTGATATTGAAGCGCGAGGACGAGGGGCGGTTGGAGCAGCGGCGTTGGACCTCAACGATGTAACAGAACTAGAAGGAGAAACAACAGAAGCGCGCGAAGGCGGGCTGGCTTCGGCTTGAGGTCTTGAAGACATGGAAGATGTCAGGGACGACAATAAAGTACCCCTCGACTTTGGTGGCGGATGGTTGCCCGTAGCAGATGGCGCTCTTGGAGGAATCACGGATGATCGTCGAGATGGTGGAACAGGAGGGCTTCTAGAAGACGCCATTGTCGGCGCTGTCTTTACTGGCGAATTGGCAGAGGATGTACTGATAGATTTCCTCAAAGACGAGGGAGCAGAAGGGGTGGTTTTGGAAAGAGAAAGAGGAGTTGCAGTAGGAACCTTGCTCCCGGGGCTTGGTTTCGTAGCGCCTGATCCAAACGTGCCAGAATTCAATACCTTGCGCACATGGCTAAAATGAATTGTATCAGACTGAGGTGAGGCAAACACACCTTCTTCACGGTTGGCGTAGGCGGTGCAGATCTTGTCGGGGTAACTTTAGCGGATATGATTGGTTTATCTTTCCCTACTTTCACGACGGCCTTTGGAGCAGTAAGCTTCTTAGTCACCTCCGGCTTTGTGGCAGGTACAACATCCTCAGTAGGCGTGTCGCCGAGCTGCGTGGCCTCCTGCATGATTGTTTGATCAATCACATCATCATCCACTGCGCCATCGGCAGGCGGGACAATTTCATTATGTGTGACCGGGTCTGGGCCCACCACGACAAACGCCTCATGTTCAGAATCACCATGAGGTTCAGGAGACACACCATCCTGGGCAACAAAGTCAACGGTAGTTTCGAGGTCCGTAGTTCGGGGGATGTTCTCTATGTCAGCCATAATCACTAAAGATGATGGCGGGATTGATAGAAGACGTGTTGGAACCAAAATTCGAACGGAAGTGCAGAAGGAATAAACTCTAAGAAAATCTAACAATATTGCCAATCACGGGACGCGCTAAGCTTGGCGCCGGCCGTCACCGAACTGACCAATTAATTTAATTTTTTTTTCAGCTAGGAGAGTCCCACGAGTTGACATATCCTCAAAGCCTCTACGATCTAGATTCTAAAGCGTACATACAAACAAACTATTTGAGGGCAGCATACAAGTTCAGAGCATTCAAGGCTGGTTCATCGAGAGAATTATGATTATAGCTCAAGACAGAGACCTTAACAAATTCTTTAGTTTTCTTTTGCACAAATAAAAAAACACACTTACTCCTCCAGGTTCCACGTTGAAACGAGTTCCTGATGATTATCCTTGAACATAACATGTAACAAACAACAGTCAATTTGTATCATACCTAAAGCGAGTTCGAATCTTATCCATCGGGAAATGAGGACACGATTGAAGTGGCCATGAGCGATAATCAATACGTCGCGTGTTCCCTTGCCCTCTTCAAAATACTGTCTGTGATACTCTCGAACCTGCCAGAAATCAGATGTGCAGAGTATGCAACTAAAGCACCAACCTTGGCGATCACACAATCAACGCGGTTGGACATCTCCTGAGCACTCTCGCCTCCGGGACACCTGAATTGGTCAAGTTCATCAGGAATCGTCGAGTGAGACTTGTGTGCTGACTTACCCATCTCTCCATATTTCCCATTTGGGGTCTATTGCAAGAATTTCATGCTTGAATAAGCCTTCGTACTTCCCATAGTCCCATTCTCTAACAGACTCATCGATGATGTGATCCGGGACCTTGGGCAAATGTTCGAATAACAAGTGGAATGTTCTGTGGGCTCGCTGACGGGGAGATACAATGGCAACACAGAGATTCTGCGGATCGATTGGTCCTGAAAGGTAGGTATGAATAGGACGACCAATGTAAACAAGGTGTATGATACTGACTGCCTTCGCCGACCAATATGTTTGCTTTGGACTTGATTTGTTCCTCTCCACGGACTGTCAGGGGAATGTCGCTCGTTCCAGTCTAATGAAGACGTGTTCATGTATCGAAACTAGAGTGTCGAGTACTTACGTGCCGTCTATCGCAAAAGCATCATTAATATTAGCCACGATTACAACTCAACTCCTTACCCATTTAAGGACCATTCTGTTTCGCCTTTAGAAGAAATCAGCATCATCTTCTACTTAACACAGAATATCAATGATACTGTGCGTACCATGTCGAATAAGAAACAATCGTGGTGTTGGAGGAGTCATGATGCTGATAGATGATGCTTATCACTGATCAGTGTGGAACTGAGAACTGTTACTCTGCCATGAGTAATGAAAGGAGACTTGTCCTAAATTAGTTCCGCTCATTTGCCGCCTATGGTAGTAAGACCGTCAGACTGCAACTTGAAGCAACTTACAACAAGTCCTCCAGTCTGCATCTGTGTCATGTTCGACGACTGTAATGTACCTCCCACCTATAACTTGACGTCTTTTGATAACGATATACGTAGTTGTTGAGCACGCTGCTCCCACAGTAGGTCATTCTCGTGGTACTGCACCTCTTCCCCAAGTTCAATACGAGGGTTACGAGCCGTCGCCTTATGACAGCGAGATTCATGCAGAATTAGAGCATCCTGGAACCTTGGTGTGTAAATAATTGCGAGACGCCTTCATCTAATGAACTCCCCAAAGGATGCTCCATCACCCAGCCCAGTGACGGCCAACACACCATTATTCGACCTCGGACGTGTCCAATACACGCTTCCAGCGCCTCTCGTATCTTTGGCAGTCTCTTCAGATGTTCTTGCCATGGCATTAACATCAAATACAATAGTCCTCATTGAGCTATCTCATGCAGAACACGTCATTACGATCCCCATCCTACGAAAAGCGACTGAATTGACCATACACAAAATCTTTCTCGACCCATCAGGCCGCCATCTCATTATCACCTCCACTCAAGGCGAGAACTGGTATCTATATCGTGGCTGGAAGAAACCTAGGCAACTCAAGTCGTTCAAGATGGTAATCGAGAGCGTTGCATGGAATAAGGCTGCGTTATTGGCATCCACCCACTCTATGTCAACAAGAGAATTTTTGGTTGGTACGCGGAATGGTGGTATATTCGAAGCTGTGTTGGATGCTGGCGAGGATTTCTTCAAGTCACAGGAACGGTACCTGCAGCTTTTGTTTACCCTCCCTGAAAAGTATCCAGTCACTGGGATCAAGTTTGACCTATTTCCCCCTTCTGACCCGCGGAATGCCCTGATAATCGTCACGACTCCTTCACGAATATATCAGTTTGCCGGCTCACCAGATCGGCGGTCTGAAGAGGGTGGTCGTGTTTTCTCTTCCTTGTTCGCCGCATACCGGGAAACTACGCCGAGTAAGTAATTAATACTTAATGACTCAGCTCTTCCCTGACATGAATAAGAAATATCCGAACTACCTGGAAATCTACAGTATTCCGAACTTCATTTCTACACCCCTAACTCAGACCAAGCACTATCGCTCCCAAAGAATCTTGCTTGGATGACCGGTATGTTTATTTATATTTATGATTTTCTTTGCCTAATGCGAACGTTCGTAGCTCCTGGTATCTATCATGGGACGCTTAATTTTGATCCAAATTCCGATGATCACATTGACTCAACACAACTCCATCCATACCCTTCTTTCTCACCTGACACATCCCCTGATACCTCTCACTTATCCCCAGAAGTCCCTGTCTCTATTTCCCTAACGGAGTTCCATTTCATCTTGTTATACAGGGACCGTATTATTGGTATATCCACCTTGAATGGAAAGCAGACTTATGAGGATGCCATACCGTTGGTAGGTCACACGTGTCAACGCAGGTCGCATTGTTTCTGAGGGTTGGTTTAGAGACCGAATGAGGCCGTACGAGGACTTGCTGCTGACCCAGTTCGTAAAACATACTGGGCCTATACGGATCAATCCATTTTCGAGCTTATTGTCGGCAATGAGAATCGGGATGTCTGGCAGATATATTTGACTCAACAAAAGTTTGACATCGCACTTCGGTATGCGAAGGTCAGCAATATCGCATTGTTTGTCTTCACTGGATGCTGGCTGATTAGTTGAGTGCAGACGGCGGGTCAGCGAGATAGCATCTTATCTGCTCAAGCGCGTGCATTCTTTGACGAGGGTCGTTATTTCCAAGCTGCACAGTGCTATTCTCAGTGTTCTGCGCCATTCGAGGAAGTTGCATTAAAGTTCTTGGATGCTGGCGAACGAGATGCGCTGCGCTCATACTTGATTTCAAGACTCGACCGAACACGGAAGTCGGTCAGTTTTCCCTCTGTAATATTCAGCAATTGGGGCCTCACTGTTTTTGCATCACAGGACTTGACTCAGCGGATGATGTTGGCAACATGGCTCGTTGAGTTCTATCTAAGCAGATGCAACGAGCTGGATAACCTGTGTGCTTCTGAATCAGTGACGAGCGATGTTGAGAATCTGCAAACTCAGCGTGCGATACTCGAAGACGACCTACGACAATTTTTCGATACATACAAGGTATGCCATTCTATACATGATCATGATTTACTCACCTGAACATATTCTGCAGAGCAATTTAGACAAAAATGTTGTTTATGAGTTGATTCAAGGTCATGGTCGGACTGACATGTTCCTACACTATGCTATGGCGATTGGTGACTCCGAACGCGTTATTGCACACTGGATATTAGAAGAACAATGGACCAAAGCTATTGATGTACTCAACCGCCAGGTAAGCATTATACTCGTGCATTGCGGTGTCCCTGACTAACTGAAGAAAGACGAACCCTGAGTTATACTACCGCTTCGGTACTGTGCTGACCAGGCAAGCACCCAAGGAGATGATTGAATCCTGGTTAAAACAGCCGTCTTTGGATCCCTTGTGCCTCATTCCTTCCCTACTCCAGCTGCAACATCTTCCTCGCGACCCGCTGTCTCCTGACCATGCTGTGCGGTACCTCAGTTACGTGGTGTTCGAGCAGGGCAACAAGTCACCGATGGTTCATAATCTTCTCGTGACATTCCTTGCAACTCGGTTGCCTCGTTCTTCCGAAGAGGATGGACCGTTGCTCAATTTCTTGACCTCGGCGCCCTCTGATCCAATGACAGGCAGGCCGTACTATGACCTTGACTACGCTCTTCGAGTGTGCAAAAGAACGGGGCGCATCCCATCATGTGTTCACATTTATTCCCAAATGGGTCTTTGGGAAAATAGCGTAGACTTGGCGCTGGAGAAGGGTGACTTGGAGCTCGCGAAGGAAAATGCTAACAAACCGGAGGACGACGCACCGTTGCAGAAGAAGCTTTGGCTCAAGATTGCGCGATACGTGGTGCAGGATAAACAGGACATTAAAACGTAAGTAAGACCTTCGCCAGTGGGCAGTCCTGTTCATCAGTCTGCGTAGCGCAATGCAATTCTTGGAGAACACCAATATACTCAAGATTGAGGATATCTTGCCCTTCTTCCCTGACTTCGTCGTTATTGACGACTTCAAGGAAGAAATCGCGCATGCTTTGGAAGGCTATTCAGCCCACATCGATGACCTGAAACGAGAGATGGATGATGCGACTCGTACTGCAGAGTCTATCAAGCAAGACATCGCTGAGTTGAAGAATCGTTTCGTGACTATCGATGCGGGGGAAAGGTGCTGCGTTTGCTCGCAGCCTTTGTTAACGAGGCAATTCTACGTCTTTCCCTGCCAGCACACCTTCCATGCAGACTGTCTGATCGGGTTGGTATGTTTGATCTTGCCATTAAAGACAGAAAAATTGTACTGAATCACGCGGTCGCCAAGGCAAAAGAATATCTTCCTACACATGCACTGCGGCGGATCATTACGCTGCAGGCCGAGCTGGTGAAGGGAGGTCAAAAAACCAATCTTGATAATGCAGTCTCTGTCACGACAAACGGGCATTCACGTCAGGCGACTCAACAGCGCACACTCCTATCTGCTGGCTTTGGAAGCCCTATACAGAATGGTACCAAGGCTGCGAATCTCCTCGGACGAAATCTACTTTCTGCTGGAGACCGCCTGAGAGATCTTATTGTTCCAGATGCGCTGGCTTCGGTTGTGTCCGCACCGGGGTGGATACCGGGTGTAGGCGGGGCAAGAAAGGTTGGGGTGGATAAAGACTTTGAGAAGAAGGCAGAGAAGTTACGGGCTGAGCTGGATGATGTTCTCGCGAGCAGTTGCCCTCTATGCGAGAGCGTGGTTGCAGGGTTGGACAAGCCATTCGTGAAACCAGGTGAATTGGACACGACCTGGGCGCTGTAGGGACGGTACATGGTATGAAACTAGCATACTGAGATGCTCTAATACTATATCTTTGGCAGTAGTTAACCGTGAATCTTTTTCGTGCGACCCGCTTTTCGTCGTAGCCTCGCAGTTTTTCTAGCTCCCATCTTGAGTACAGTTAGTCTCAAAGGGCGAATACAAGATCTTAAATCTACCTTTGCTTTGTCTTCTTCCAGCCTGCGCCGCTCCTCTGCTGCATTTTTTCTCTGGAGGGTAATTTCTCGTCTCCTGATAGTACGTCACAGGATTACCTTTGATCCCCGACACGTTTCACAAGAAGTCACTCACCGTTGCTTCTCAGCATTTTTCTCAGTTTTCAGCTCAATTTCCAACTTCTTTGCAGCGTTAGCTTTTGTAGTCTTCTTCATTCGTTCCTCAAAGTTGGACCTATGTCCGGCAGAACACTGCGTTCGACTGATTGCTGAGTGAACTTTTGTTTCACATGACATGCAGTACGGTACGTACAAGGTCGCTGATTTTTGTGCCTTCCATGATTTCCCAGAGACACGCCCATGTGATGAGGAAGTGAGAGGAACAAGCTCTTCTGACATGGAAAGATAAACTCGAAGGGTGTTCATGTCCATATTAGGATCGTCGATAAGTTATTATGTAAGTCAATAATTAATGTCTTAATGTTTACCGCAATTTTTTTACTACGCGTATCGAGAGCAGTATACGTACCATCGCGGAGGACAGCTCCCAATAAATTTAATTTTGTGATGCCGAACGATGGTTTTTTTTTTATAAACGTTGTCTCGAATACGTGGGATTATTTTCATTTTAATGTGTTAGAGCCAACTCGAAGTGAAGAAGCATATCTTACCTTGGACCGTTGCGGTCATGTTGAGGACTGTCCATTCTCCACAGGACGCCCAAGACGACCCTCGCAGCGCTCGCCCCTATGCTCCTCATCACACTCGTTTTCCTTCAATATCCGAATTTTCCGACACCCCATCAGTCTATAGCCACGCTTACTTCTCTCCAGACAACAGGGATATTGGACTAGACAGCAGTTCATATTACTATGATCCAGACTCCTCCAGCCAGAGTCGGCCATCCATGTCTAGCTCTGACTACCTTGACGCAGCGAGTAGCCTGGATCTTGATGACGAGGACGTCGCGGGTGTTTTAATTAACACTGATACAACTGACGACACCGAGAATGACGATGAAGACGAAGACGATGATGCCTCCCACAGGATAAGCGTTCAGGGCCCCAAGATACGGTTCCACTCTCGAGCTCCTTGGGAAACTGGAGAAGATATGACAGACGAGAACGATTCAGATCATAGTGCTATGTCCACCACGTTTGGCAAGAAAGTCAAAAGCAAGACTGACCTCATACGGCACTTCGGCAAGAGTTCCTCCACTAGACCCAGCGCCGAGTCATTCCGTTCTCAAGCTCAGTCCAATGGTCCTTTTGAAATTACTGCCGGTAATCATTCTAGTGCGCGAGGTGCCTTGTAGTATGTGTTTGTTTCTCTTAATGCGTGAAGTTTTGACTCCCAACATGTAGCACCCTGGCCCAGGAATCATTCTCGAACTCCTCTTTGACTGTCCCCTCTCAACAGTTTCCTGCCACTTCGCTAAGAAATCGTCATAATTTTTCTCTTCCCCGTACAACAAACTATCCACCCACAACTCACTATGACGACCACACACCGGAAGGACCTCAGTCTACCACCAGTTCCTCACGAGAAATGGGACATATTTCCCGACCGTCATCCTCCGCACAAGATACACCCAGACCATACTCTCCAGTTTCGGAGGTTCCACGAGATCACGAACGTAGTGCTACTGTTTCGTCGTTTCATACTTTCCAATGTCGTCCATCTCACGAGGACTTCGTACATCCCTATGCCAACCCTGATTTGGTGGCTTCCTATGCCCCTCCCAGACCTGTTCAGCTCCGCTCTGCCTTTGGACATATCCCGCGAAACAATTCGGCTGCCACCGTGATTGACTCACTGAGTTCGCGGTCCGGTGCTTTCTCATCTACTATAACACCAGATACATCTGTCTTCTCCATACCATCACGAGATCACATTCCCTCCACAGGCATGCGCGTTCATGGCAAAGATATTTCTCTTCCCATCACAGTTCACCGTTCCAACGACCTCAATTCAGTGCAATGCGACCAGAGTATCAACTTGTCGTCTTTTCACCGACCCGTATTTGAAGGTGTCCCAGGTTGGAATGGTCGTTCCTCTCCAACTGTTACTTTGATATCGTTGCAGGAGGCACAAGCGAGAGAAAGGACCCGCAGTGCTACCGCAAATGCCATGGTTTCGTCCCCCTCTCGGGTCCCTGACACCACCCCACGTATTCCTCTTCCTGACCCAGATGACTCTGCCAGCATAGCGAGCACGGATACTTCTGCCACTGGCAACTTCAAGCGGGCCCGCGCTCGTTCTACTAGTGCTGGTGTTCGTGCCAAAGGTGTTCTTTATTCAGTCGTTGCGGCATCTTTGCATAGTAAGCCTGAGCGAAGGGGTTCAGAACCCGATGTCGTTAATCCCAGCGGGCAAACCCTGAGGCACAAGAAAAGTGGGTTTATGAGACTTTTTAATGGGCGTGAACGGGAGAAAGGTCGTGACAAGGGGAGGAGTCCACCACCCCCAGTTCCGTCTTTACATGATGTTTACCCTCATGGAAGCAGCGAAGATAGCAAATCGTCACTTCCAATTATCGCATCTCGCTTGTCGTCCTTAGGCTCAGATTCCGGGAGCCGCCCTGCTCTTGACAACGAGGCCTCATCAGATGCTGAACAGGAGCTTTCCTCAAAGTTGTCGTCACCTTCGCTGAAGCGCGCCCCGCCCTCGTTGTATATATCCACTGGCGCATCAAATCATTCTCCACTCTCCACAGAACATCGACCCACAGAACCGGCTCAGTCACCCCAATCAGAGAAACAAACACCTTGGCGTCCTCCGCTTGGGGCCGCCGACTTTCAAACTCTCAAACTACGTCCAGTATCCACAACATTCAGCTCTCAATTTGCTGACATTGTTGCTATCTCGGAGGTGGAGCATACTTCAGAACTCGAATTAGACACGCCGACATCTACAATCAGTTCAGTGACAGCGCTCTCGCCTTTCACTCCTGAACCCAGTGATGATAAATCTTCGCCAGTGGAACAGTCCCTCGTAATCAAGGCTTTGCAGGAGCAGATGATAGCAGCGAAGAAGGTTTGGCAGCACCAAATCTGGGAGCTGCAAGGTCAAGTGAGGGACCTACAAGCTGAAATCAAGGACTTCCATACTGCCGATGAAAATAAGAAATATTGCGAACACTGTGGTAGGGTGGGTCCCAGAAAGGAGCTTGAAGTTTCTAATGCAGTAACGAAGAAAATTGGTGTTGTCGACAGACCGAGGGGATGCACAGGCGATGCCGCTCGCTTCGTCAGTAGGAACTAGGCAGGTGTCCGACAGTCACCACAATTGTGTCATTGACTTATCTAGGAAGAAAGTTGGATCGCCATCATGGCATTCATTACTCGTTATTTCTTGTTTTGGCCACATCAAATATGACTGCTAATCAGTCGATCGTGTGCGTTTTGATATCTGGATTTATACCATCCATCTAGCTCTTGTCTTATGTGTAACTTCTTGTTTTTCCTCCCCCATCGCTAATTAGGCATGCATAGTTCTATTCATTTTATAATCTTATCAACAACTTATCACATTCCTTCTGGCGCCTCCCCCATTGTCGTTCATTGTTGATACCTTTGATTTGTTCCTGGTTTTCAGTCCAGTCCATACATACCTCTCAATGGGCATATCTCTTTGAGCACTGTATATTGTTAGCTATGTTTTCTCGCAAACAGGTGTATGTGATATATAGAAACAGTCTGGCTGTCCAAAAGTCCTATGCATATATATAAGAGTTCGACTAGCTCAGCTCTCGTCATCCGCCCCCAACAGCCAGCCAATGCCTCGTTGAAGTACTCGGCTTGCTTGTTGGGAGACATCTTCACCGTCCAGCCTGCGGTGGCTTTCATCTCGACTTCCCGACCTGGCTTGACCCTCAGGAGTCTCCGAATGCTCGCGTCCAGCGACTCTGAAAGGGAAATTAGATGCCACGCGGCTGAAGGCTCGACCAGCAAGGGCAGCAGCGTCCTCGGCATTAAGAAGGGGAGTTGTGGGAACGTGGAGATTATTTAAGCGTGATTGCAGGGAAAAGACAGGTTTTGTAACGGCAGGTTTCGGACGGGGGGAGTGATCAGCAAGTCGTTCCTTGCGCACCTCCAAATCCTCTTGTTCCGTTCGCCGCCAAGGAATCAAGATATCATTCAATTTGTCTGCCGGGCACAGCTCCAGCGCACGACCCATAAGCGTCAGCTTCTGTTCGACGTCCGGGAATTCTGGATGCCGCCCAAGCTGAAAACAGGCGAGCCAGCAAACTTCACTAGCCTCCTGGAGTCGTAGGTCCTCCGACCCTGATGATGTTATAGCCAAACGAAGCTTGAACACTACATCGATCATTTTTTGGGTCGTGTCGAACGCCCGCGTGAAATCCTCCGCTTGTAATGCAGCGTCAGATATCATTGCGAGAGTCTTCACCTCTGCAACGACGTCATCTCGGAACCCGAGTTTGTGAAGGAGGTCGAGCATCACTTGTGTATGCTTATAGGCGCCTGCATTACTCGAAAGGACCCGGGAGATTAGGGACAGGCGGTCTTTGGTGAGTCGTATCTCAATGGGCGAAATGGGAATGCCTGGTCGAGACATGATGTTGAATGAAGAGAGGCGGGATGTGGCTTCAATGAAATCTCGCTCTTTTTCTAACTGCTGAGATGGCGCAGGAACGTCCAAGCTAGATAAAGCATGAGCATCTCGTATCCTCCGGTATTATGAGGGCTCACCAGTCATAGGCAAGCTTCATGTCGCCAACTTTGTAATTAGCCGAGCTTGCATTGTCATAAAACTCGCGAGACGCGACAAGGCAGATATCTTCGATTTTAGATGCTTTAAGGGTTAGCTTGCCGTGCTTAGGATGAATGAGGTCTTTGGCGATATCAAATCCTGATCGATGGTTTGAGCATGGAAACAAGAAAAAAGCTGGTATACTCACGACCAGAGCTCAGAAGCCCGCTGAAAAATATGGATGACACTTCTTCTTCCGTCAAAAGTCCAAAGGCGCTTGGTACACCAGATTCATTCTTCCCACATAGTTTCAACATGTCATCAAGTAACCATTCCCAGTCCTCCATCTCCCCAAGTTTCTCGGCGGTAGCACCAGTACGACGAGCCATCCTGTTGGCCCAAGCACGCTGTTCTGTGACGTCGCCTGCGCTCTGAAGGAACCAACGTAACGGTGCAGGAACGTTCCATCGCGCAAATATCTCTCCGGATTCGAGATGAACGTCAAGAATATCAAGCGCGCGAGAAAGCGAGGCGACCGGAAGAGGCTTGAAGAAGGAAAGTAGATCTGAAGGACCACACTGAGGGTGCGCTGTGGATGGCGTCACGAATTCTCCAAGAGAAACAATTGTAGCGTCTGCTTCGTCTTCTGAGCTTGAGCCAATTTCCCATGCGGGAAGGCACTCAAAAATACGGCTCATTGTCATCCACTCCGTGAGGCTATTGCTTCCGTACAGGCAAGCCAGCGCAAGCCGTGCAACGTCCTCATCATACTTGATGACCCTTTGTGGTGGAAGCAATGTTCGTTTGGAGGCTTCGATGATTGCTGCAACGATATCCAATGGTGCACGAAGAATGTAATTATGAAGAAGACGGTCGGGAAGATCTGGGTCAGGCTGACCCGCTCGTTCCGACCGCGACTCCAAAACGAAGAGATAGGGAATGATTAACCGCGAGATATCCTTCGCCACGGTGTCTGCTGTTGAATGTGCTAGGTATGCACCCACGACTTGGGACGGTTCCATATTCCGCCAGCGTGCTAAAGTCCAATCCTCATCTTGAGCCCAGGCCTGGGGAATATCGTAAACCAGCCGGGTCATTAGGCTCAGATCTTCTCCTAGCTCGTCTAGGTCTGGGATGCCTAACGAGCCAGCATGCTGCACAATAGAAAGTGCTATGTCTAGCATCCCTGTCGATGATATGACCTGGTTAACACGTTTCTGGTACCAACTAGTCAGTTGCTGTGCAGAAAACAATTGACTTTCTCGGGAAGCAACGTTTGCTGGAGATGGATGCAGAGCTTCGAATTCAGCTAAGGGCTTGATTTGTGAGAGAGCCGCTTGAACCTCCATTGACTCTACCCAATCTTCTTCCGTTCGCCATCTGCGTAATGGACTTGCGAGTTCTTTGTCTGTGGCCACGTCATAGGCTGGAAGAAAGTCGCGGTAGTCGGAAGGGTTAGAGTGACATGGTATGCTTTCCAGAATGGTAAAGCGGAACGGCCACAGACAAGAGTGGTGGTACATTAGAAGAGTTCGTACAGCGCCGAAACACTCCTGCGATGCGTAGAAGCATGCCATATCCAAGATATCCTCCGTCAAAAAGTCCTGCAGCGGTATGGGAGGCTGAGCAGGAGTTGCTGCGTGAGCAATGATAGAAGCTTCCACTTCCTCTTTCCAAGGGTCATCTTCCCATTCTTCATCGATATCTGGACTATCTCCTTCGTCTCTTTTCTTTGCCAGAAGCTCTTTGTATATCTCGGCGAAGGAGTTCAGTCTGTCGAGACGCGCAAGTAGAGCAGTCCGAATGTGACAAAGTTGTGCATCTTCAGGTGTATCAGTGAAGTACGCGCTAAGCAGTTCTTTAGGCTCATTTACAGCGTCAGAACTTCCAGAAGGTAGAAGGACCTCTTTGCACCTCTGTACAGCTGCGCTCGTTCGATTGATTCCAAGCTCAACGAGGGAACGTTGAACTACTTCGTCGCTCACGAACCGGTCGACGCAGGCAGCTGCCACCCACAAATCATCGCCGACTGGGGCAAGAGTATCTTGGACATCACTAACTGTAACTTCCTCGTCTTTGAGAGCTTGCCAGCGAGTACATGATGACTCGGTGGAGACCATGGTGGTGGTGGTGGTGGTGGTGGTGGTGAGGATATGAAGGACAACCTTGGGGCAATAGTGCCTCAGGCCTCAGTTTGTACACTGCCACGTGCATACCATCTGCGTGTGATTACAATTGAGGTTTGTGAAATTGCAATCACATCATCTTTTACTACTGGTTGACCACCGGCAAGCGTAGCTCGGCATCACTCATCAAAAATTTAATTACTACACTTCCGTATCCAAATAACCATCCTTACTTTATCTCATACCATATGTTTGACGGTCAGTGATATTTCATCGCACGGCTCAGTGACCTGTATGTTTTCTTTGTTCTTAAAGTTTAGCTGATCTGAGGCTTGAGTTGGGTGTGTTGATTGCAGTGTTATATCGTGCCTGTAAAATGACTCAAGCCGGCTCCTTTGCAGAATACTTCTCAGCGCCTCTGTCGCCACCGCCCACTTCCAGAGTGAGCCCTCCGCTACTCGTCGGAGCAAGCCATTGATAGGATTGTCTTGCAGGGAGAGCACTCTGATGCTACTAGTAGTGATTCAGAGGCTAGCAAGCCACCAGCATTCAAGCAGCCACCTCCAGAAATATTACTGGATATACTAGAATTTGCACTCCCTCCCACAATCTTTCTAGATTCATCCTTGGCTTGCGGACCTTTGTCTGCTTGGTGTCTGGCACAACGAACCAAGAAAACTTTAGTTCTTGTCTGCAAATTTTGGCGGGAGATCGGCACCCCTCTGCTATACCAGGAGATACATCTTCGCCGCATCGGACAAGTCGCAGCACTCCTCAGTACTTTGCGGGGCAATACGCGACTCGGTGAGATGATCATGGCTATCAATGTGTCTTGTCATGTGATGCCCCGGTACATTGTGATGTTCGATGAAGCCCTTCAACGCATCTTGGCAATGAGCCCAAACGCTACGCGATTATCGCTAAGTATGGGTGTCCGCGACCTGTTGGTATGCTCTACGCGCCAGTATAACCTCTCGAAATTGGTCCATCTCGACCTTCAAGTTGGAAACGAGCGTTTGGCGGATGTTCTTCTATGTCTTCCGCAGTGCAAAAGTCTCACCATCTTGTCTTTGTCTTTCAATACCTACGACAAGGACCACTGTGACGTCACATATCTTACGCTCGAACACCTCCAGGAATTTCAGATTACCGTGATGTGGTCCTCCCGTCGCAAATTAGACTTCCTTGACACGATCACTTGCAAGTGGAAACTGCCTAGCCTCTGCCGTTTCACGATGTATGAATGGCGACCCAAACAATCTCACATCTCACAGTACCTCAATTTTTTGGATGCGCACGGTGAACGCTTGACGACACTTTCCATCACTGCTCCCTTAGACCAGTACACTATTGAACCTGTTCTGGACTTGCAATCTGTTCAGTCAGTTCTAGACCGCTGCCCCGCCCTGGAACACCTTACATTGTTCCCACCTATGACAGAACTCGCAGATTCCCATAAACCTCTTCTGGGCATGCAAGATATCCAGATGGTTTTAAACCAATGTTCTTCACCTATGCATGGGGATGCTTTATCGCACAAGACTCTGCGATGGATGGATATTTGGGCGACGTGGCACCCCTCCGCCCCCAATCCCAATGCCATACAGGTATCGTGGAGATCTCAGTGCTTTCCGCAACTCCAAGCCGTTAGGTTATTGGATTGGGCGCTACTCAGCACCACAGGGCCACGCCTTCACCTCGTCATTCCTCCAGGTTCTGTGCAGCACCACGAGACCCTGCAGTGGCGCTTTCCAGGGGTCCACGTGCAGTATGATGCAGGGCACATATGCAAGCGGGACATGGATTATGTCTCATCTTATATAGCTGCTTGTGCTGGCCATGAATCCGGCATTGATTTGATGTCAGAGGACTCCGACTACAACAGTGATGACGAGACTTTCGAGAGCGTCTCCTCAGCATCATATTCAGCATATGACAGCGAGGAGCGGGATCTAGAAACGGTTGAGTATTTCCCAGTTTGTTACGATGATCCAGATAGAGGCCTCGAGGACAAAACGAACGCAGATCTCGAGACGGTATTGCACGTTTACCGGGACATTTTGGGCACATGATATTACTACGTCGATGACTGCAGTGTAATTCACGCCTTGTGACGGACATTTATCACTCAACACATATGTAGGATTATATCCGTACATATACATATACCTTCCAACTCGATAAATAGACAGAACTTTCATCCGTAAGGTGAAACTACGATACTTTTACGAGAATAAAGGGATGGTGTAATACGCGATCTACGCGTAGCCAAGCACTACAAAACCACTGACATGCGAACGGGTAATCTAAGATGTGTGGGTCCATAAACCTCCCATACCAAAAGAACGAAAGAAATGAAAAGTGGGGCGATCAAAACAAGGTTTCCTAACGCAACATTATCAGCGAATCCGAACTTTCAACAAAGCATTTATAAACTTACCTCGTCTCTTAGGTATTCACCAACATCACTAGAAAAGGATACTTCGTAAGATACAGCAAACGTGATGATGAATGAAACCTACGCTTGATGAAAGACAATTATGGCTGTTGGATCTAGTTTCCGGGTATCTACTGTTGACCGGGCTGTGACACCAAAGCCCTACAAAAATGATTAATCTAGGCTGAAGACATCAGAAAAGAGTACGTACTAGTGGTACATCATTCATACTAAAAACCACCACCCCTTGATGTTCAGGAGTATCTTCTGTTATCCGGCCGAGATGTGCCTTCGAAACATGATTGCCATACAGGAACGGCATCTCTCCGTTTGGTTTGATCCAAACCTGTTGAATGTCGAGTAAATAATTGCATTACAAAGTTACCAAAAAGGTGGTTCATAGGGTGCACCTTGTACTTTGCATATTGTGCGATATGGTCAAGCGCTGTTACATGCAATTTGAACTTGCCACTTTTGCTGAATTTTCCGAAGCAAGTGCCAACGCTGACGAAGTTTTGCCGAGCGACCGATATGCTCATGCGCATTGATGACTCTGAGACGTAGTAGACCCTATCTTTGTGCAGCCTGAAACAATATGGCTCATCCTTGCGGTCGATGAGATGGATGAGGTTCTTTCCCTATTTTCGTAGGGTCACTAAAGAAAAGATAGATATGAAAACAGAGGCAATTATGCGTACGATGTAGTTTGCAAGTTTTGTGAAAACTGCCTTGCTCTCGTCTTCTGTGAGGGGACGCATTGCAAAGTTGAAGTGAACCGAGAAGATGAGGCTAAAGTGACAGCTTGCAGTGAAATCGAGCTTTGAAATAAATAGGTTTCCGAGTAACGAGGTGAGGGGTTTCGGTTTCGTATCGGGATTTTCCGAAAACACAGCTTACTTAAAGGATCTAATATGTAAATCAAGTTGATGGTCAAGCCTGGATGAATTCGAGAACACAGTTCCTTGCGCACCACGAGCTACCCAGCTGACTCGGCTACAACGACCGAATTGTTTGATGCTCCTGCCTTAAGCTCCACTCGAAATGACCACACCCTCATTTTCGTCCTTTCCACCCTCGTTCGCCTCGTTTCCAGACCTTGACCCTGGACCGAGTAGGAATACCCTGGACCGGACGCGAAATGAAAGCTCCACAGACGCTCGGGAGAAAGATAGAATTGTTAAAAAGGATAAGAACCGACGTGCCAGCAAGAAGCATAAGACGGCAAAGCACGAAGTTGAGCCGGTGCTTCCCAACCAACACGGACATACATGGAAGGGTGTGAGTATATTGGACGATGAAAAAATCAAGGCCGAGGAGGACAGACGTCTTGCTCAGAGTGATGTCCAAGAAAGCCAATGGGATTCTCGCCCAGTGTTCTTCTCTGATCGGAAAGGTGATCAACTAAATGTTACCTATGGTGGTATTCACGCTGGTAATATTCCCAAGTACCATATTGTAAAACCGTAAGTTATCCATTACGTGTCCTGTTGATGTCTAAATGATGTACAAGGTGGTAGAGGTATTCTTGGTCTTGATGGAGACTGGGCTATCTATCGCAGAGGTAAGGGTATAGAGATAACCGTAGGAAGGAGGCATAAGGTACCGCATTCTTACGTCAAATAGATATCCATGGATGACCTTGTCTCTAGCAACCCGCTCTGACAGACTCGAGCGTGACAACGTTATTGGCAGCACCCCCGTCTCGACGCATTATTGGATCCGGGGATGGTTACAAATATGAAGAGGTGGACGGTTTCTTGCGACTGCCCTGCAAACATGGCCAAAAAGTTACCGAAGACTATCGTTCTGTAACCAGGCAGCACGAACACGCTGATTCAGACTCTCAGTCGTCTGCTTCGGATGACACCTCAGGAGATGAGTCAGGAACACCTATTCTCACATCACATCAGTTATCTTTGAAGAATCTCGAGCGCCAATTGGCTGCGGATCCATCTTCAGTCGAGACATGGTTATCACTCGTGAGACACTCATTGTCGGACATCCCCGTCACCTCGAAAAACGCGACCAAAACTCGCGCAGAGATAACACTTGCTATTCTTACCCGTGCTCGTGCTGCCCATCCACACAACCGGTCATCTCGCATTCTATTCCTGAAGTACCTGAGGGCAGGAGAGGAAGTCTGGCACGAGAGTAAAACCAAGGCCGAATGGGAGGAAGCCTTGAAACTTGGCGGAATTGAAATTTGGATGGAATGGCTTGAATGGCGCATTCGTACCACTCCCGGTGGAGTTGACACGTCAGTCATGGATGCGACGCGCGTCTTAAGCGCGCTCGGTAGCTCTGAAAGCTGTGAAATTGATAAACTACGAGTCGTGTGGCGAGTTGCAGTTGCATTCCAACAAGCAGGTACGGAACTACTGCCGCGTTGTCCATATTCCTTATCGGTTTGTTTCAGGCTACTATGAACGTACCACAGCCTTATTCCAGGCACAAGCAGAACTGTGAGTACTGTGGAAACCCACTCTAATTGCGTGCCATTTTCACACTTGTGATAGAACGTTCGAGGTACCCCAGTCATTGTACGGACTTCCCCTTGAATTGCAAGTGGAGTCCCTCGAACAATTTTGGGAGTCCGAAGTACCCCGCGTCGGCGAGCCTGGAGCGAAAGGTTGGGGTGACTGGATCTCATCCGGCAGACCTGACGACTCCGATTCCCCACCGAAGGCGGTTCCCCAGATAAATGTCGGTATTCAATCAAAAGATCCATATGCTCAATGGCATTATGAAGAGTCGCACGCCGATCGCACATCACGTGTGCCCGCCCGCTCCATGGACACAAGGAGCGAGTCTGATCCATATGCAACAGTTCTGCTTTCGGATATCAAAACACTATTACTGCCCCTCCGCACAGAAGGTGCCAAAAATACCTTCCGTTTGATCTGGTTATCTGTTCTAGGCTTGCATATTCCTGGTCTTGCGGAAACGCTGTCGCAGGGATCTTGGGATGATCGATGGTCGTTCACTCACCTCTGTTCTTTCTCGCGGTTGGACTCAATTTTTCCTGCTACAGCGGGACAGCGGCAGTTGATCGCTGACTCCTATGCTGGCACGCTCATAGGAAGAGAACGAGAATTTTCTAGCGCATTCGGTCCGATCAAAGAGTGGAGTCGTGATGCCCTCGGACCATTGGAGTGGATAGGCCAAGAGAAGTGGCGCATGTGGGCTGCTATTGATCTGCAAGGGATCGACCATGATTTCGTACGAGCCGTGTTCAGGCAGCTCAGGTGCGGTAGCGAGGACTATGAGTGGGACATTTACGCATTAGCATTTGAGGCAGTTCTCAACATCAAAAGGTACGACCTGTTCCTTGATGTGCGTCAGTGGCACTCATGCCAGTGTTGCAGTGCCCTGAAGCTCTCGCGCACGTTTTTGTCGACAGCACGAGATTCCCTACCTCACTGGGCAAGCCATGCACGGCTTGAGCGCTTGCGCGAGCACGTGGTTGATGCCCGTAAGGTCTATCAAACGGTACTTCTAGCCTCTCAGCACCCGTCCAGCCAGCCTTTCGTTGGTCAGTTATGGTGGGATTGGGCTGAGATGGAATGGCTCAGTGGTGACCAAAATGCGGCACTACATGTTATCCAGCGCTCAGTTAATATTGAGGGTGTGGGTGGTATGATGATTCTTCGTGTAAAACGCAGCCTCGACGACACAATTAGCTGCGCTCACGAGCAGTGGAAGGACCAGGAGGGTTGGATAAAACTGCGAGCCTTGATCGAACTGCTTACTTCCTCATCCCAAGATGGGGCACTCGCGATCTTTGACTCTCAGCCGAGCGTTAATCAGAGTTCTGGTCCGAGGGAAAGTATGATGGTAGCATCTCTTATACTATTGTACAATCATTCCGTCATGCTGCGAAGTCCTACTCCGCCGGCTGTTCTGAGGGATCGACTACAGGTTGCCGTCGACACTTACCCGGACAATAGCCTAGTCTTGGGAATGTTTCTAGAGGCTGAGAAGGGGCATGGTATTTGGGGTCGTGTACGAGCCCAACTCGGACAGAGCATGGCTGATGGAGGTCCAAGGGAAAAGAGCATTTCACGGCGTATCACAGAAGTGTGGGTGGCTGGGTGGGAGAAAGGGCGATGGCAGAATGAGATCGAGCGGACGAGGAGCGGACTTACTACGGCTGCGGAGAGTGAGAGGTTTGTGCAATTGTCCTGCCGCGGCTATCATTAGTTGACATTATTTCAGGACGACGGGAAGTGCTATTCTGTGGCGCGTCATTTTAGAATTTGAGATTCGAGTCGGTGAGCTGCGAAGGGCGAAGAAACTGCTTTACAGAGCAGTGAATGAATGTCCACTTGCCAAAGGTAAGTGTATTGTAATATCTATCAGGTCATAAGCTGAATATCATAAGTAGAATTATACATGGTAGCTTTTGGACCTCTGCGTTCTGTGTTCAGTGCTCGCGAGCTTGATGGATTCGTGGACATCATGGCAGAAAGGGGTATTCGGATGAGGAAGGGTATAGATGAATATATGACTGGCGGAGATGAAAGCGGTTCTCATAGCGAAGATCTGGATGGTTCCGAGGATGAGATCGAACACGAGGCCAGGCAGAGGCGGTTACTAATGCCATACTAGTACATAACTCTGTTAGTGTACAAATAAACACAACCTTTACGGAGACACGAGTGACAAATAAACATAAACACCTTCCTCGACGACTTAGTTTTCGACACGAGGATTTATCCTCACCCAAGACCATTGTTCTTTCATAGGTCGCGTATGTGAAGATCATTCCCGTCCGGTACACACTAGTATCATCATCCGGCCGACATATCTTTTAATCGCCCTTGTCTCCAATACGCTCCCTATCATTAAACTCCACTGACTTTCTACTTCGCCAGCCCCGCACGGGGCTTAGTATATTTACAACAAATACTGTAATCCAACATGTCCACCATTTCAGCTCCATTATTACCGCTCGCTCGTGAAGAGTGGCCAGACGCAGACTTCGACCTACCAGATGGCGACCATATCCGTTCTCTCGACATTGAATCCGACAAGGATGATGATGATGAAGATGAAGATGGCGCTATGGATTGGGACATTGAAATGGACCTCGGTAAAACCGGCGGCGCAAAGGCAAAGGTCGTCGTCGCTGGCATGGCTGCCAGGTCACACTTCTCAAGGATTGTCTCTGGCAACATGATCACCATTCGACCTCCACTCACATGTCAGGAGGAAGAAGACGAGGAAGAAGAAGAAGGCGTGTCTACCATAAAGGTTGCCGCTCTTCAAATAGCTGCTGCAAAGCTCCCTCCTTCTCCCATTGATGAGGACATCGAATCTGCCTTCGCTCTTCCTTCAGATCTTACACAGTTGTCCCTTGCACCCCTCTCACTTAGCCATCGCTCTTCGAAGAACTCCTTGGAATGGGGTGATCATACTTCATCATCTCAATCCTCTGATGCATATTCCTCCCTCGGTCTTGCCGAAGCTTCTTCTTCATCAAATTCTGTATCCTCCCTTTCCTTACACGAAACAGAAGAAAGTGAATGCGATGAAAACGAGAGCGAGCTCGAGGGACTAGTCGTTCCCTCTGGCCTCTTTGAGTCCAGCCAGAGCGCAAAGCATCTTAAAAAGATGCTCGAACTCAAGAAACAGGTCCTGATAACTGATCAACGTATAAAAGTTGCCAGCCCCGACCCCGAGGATGACTTTGAAATGGGTCTCCTTATCGAGGATGATGACGATTTCAGCCCAAGTAGGCTCGTCAACGCAAAGCAGAACCAGCGCTACAATCGTAGCAAAAGCGCCCCTGCTCGTGCACTTTTGCCCACACGTCCGCCCTCAAGGATGAGGGCTGACAGGGCAAAGTCACCTGTAAATCCTCCCGTGTCATCTGCCCGTCAGCTACAGCGCATTAAGCTTTCGTCTTCACCGCCACCCCGCCCGTTGTGCACACGTGCTTTGACTTATAAGGAAGCACTTTCTGCCGCCCCTCCTCCTCCAACAAACACCTTTTTATCCCCTAAACCTGGCAGTCTCCGAGGACAAAAATCGCATTCTGGCCTTAAACCCCCTACCCCTCCTTCAACACAACGCAAGGGGCTCACCCGCAAAGCCTCTCTGTCTTCCTTAATGGAATGCAGCACCTCCCAGGCATCAGGCTCTGGTATCGTCGTCGCTGCAGGTCCATCATCAGGTAAACTTGCACGCTACGAGGCACCCACAGCTGCCTCGCGTGCTAAGTCACACACGAGCTCAACAAGTCGTATCCACGGCCTCGACTTTATGGTGCCACCCACGAGGCCGTCTACCCCTTCTTCAAATCCTGCCGCACTGCGCTTGACTATGCCAACTTCAATACGTATGAAGTCGCGACCAGCCCTGTCTTCTGTCTTCCCCGGACCTACCACCGCCACCCTCCCTGCACCTCAGCCTCCGCATCGCGCAACATCACCAATACCGCCTCGCCCTCCTTCAACAATATCATTACGTAGTCGTGCTGCACAGACGCAAACACCACTCATACCTTCGACATCAGCTCCCAAACTTCTGCGCCGACCAAAGCGACAACGCACATATGGCGACGGCACTGAGCTAGATGCATTTGATGACCTGCCAACAGACCGGGATAAGGAGGGAAGGTTTAGGGTGCAACCCAAGGCGATAAGTCGTGGTCCTGTTGGTAACTTGTCAAAGTCCTCCGACAAGGAAAAAGATAAGGAGACAGGTACGATGCGCAAGAAGGGAAGAAAGGATGTCCCTAGTCCAGGTAAGAACACGTGTATTTGTGTGCTTGCCCTCTTCATGTACCTTCCTATTATAGACATCTCTGGCGCACTCGCACCCGCCACCAACACCTTGAGGCGCACGGGTCGCATTGAGTTCTCAAAAGCTTCTGGCACCGAGATTTCCGTAAAGAAGAAGAAAGATACTTCATCGCCTGTACTTGGCCACACGAGGAGAAAACCTACTCTGATCCGCCACCTTGGCAGTGCAAGCGGACCAAAAGGTACGGTCCAGTCATAGTAGCCCCTATTTTGGTATTTATGGGAGTGTCAACACAGTTGTGGGTGAGATGAAATGGAATCCGACAACCCTCCGTTGGGAAGGGAATGATCAAGTCCTCCGTGATTTCGATACGGTCGTTGGAACTTCCACGCGCCCTGCACTAATTACACACCTCACCGGATCATCCATTGGATCCCCAGTGGGTTCCTTTGCCGCCGGTGCTCGCAAGGTTGGTAACATGATCTTCGACCCCACGCGGATGTGTTGGGTGTCAACATTACCTCCCGATGAAGAAGAACCGGATGTCTTCGCCGATCTTGCAGATGACGAGGACGACGAAAATGCATGGGAAGCGAAAGGAGGCACAATTCGTGCCAGCCAAGGATGCATCAGCAGCACAATGTCAGATACGAGCTGCTCGACAAATTCTGCCATCATCATCACCACCCCCAGCCCAGCACGCAGTCGAATACGGACAAATTCAGAGTCGGAAAGCGATCGTGGTTCAAGGGCATCCATAGTTTATGACGTGGCTGATGATTTCGTGGAAATATGTCGGGCTGCGGAAGAAAGACACAGGCAAGAAATCAAAGGATGGCGAACGTCACGGCAGACGGATCCCTTTGGTCCGCCTGATCGACGAGACCTGTATGAAATCCGTGCCCTGGCTACCCGAAAGTATTGACATTCTTATGCGTCCCTCCATGATCGAACTGCACGACGACTATGCATGTCTTTGATTCGCACTTCTCAGATCTGCAGTACAAAATTATTTGGATTTGTTCCATGTCACTCCCTCAATCGTTTGTGTATCGTCGTTGTTCACCTATCTTATTACTTCTGCTTCATTCTTTTATTGTCACTCATTTGGATTGTCCTTTTTTTCCTTTCCTTTTCTCTACTTCGTATTGACTCAATGTGTATGGGATAATATGGAATACGCTGTTCAAATATTCATCGAAACGTTCAAGCTAAGTTGAAAATGCCTGTAATCAGAATGTCTCAGCTTGTTATCGTATTATTACTCTAGCGCTTAGCGGTCATTCCATGTCAGCTGGCAACAAATGTCCTTCGCGGCTGGGGAGAGCATCCCTGTGGGCACTGGACACATCATCTGTGATCTACATTCATCAAACGTCGTCTTTTCGAAGCTCTCGTCTTCATACCCGCTCAAGCTCTTATCACCTAGAGTTTCAGAACATGGGGTTGCTATAGTATACGTGATGAGCTATGGCGGTGGTCTCGTTGGTGGGGACTGCATGCAACTTATTGTTGAAGTAGGAAAAGAATGCAAGCTCTTACTACTCTCACAGGTGCGATGGTGTGTGATACATGAGAATGACCAGTTTAAGACCACGTCCGCCAGGGATCCACCAAAGTCTTCAAAACGCGTGCTGGAAACCGAGCATCCACGCGGTTTCGAAGATCTTCCTCTCAACCAACTCCGAGTAGTCTGCAAGCCATCACGACTCAATCCATGGAAGTCACCATAGCTCCCTGCAGCGCGCTCTTCCTCCTCCCCGACCCTGTGACATGCTTCCGCTCTGCATCCTACACCCAAGTGCAATCATTCCATCTTGCCGGGAGTGCGTCGATTGTGTTATTGGACTGGGTTACCTCGGGGCGCAGGTCTATGGGCGAGGACTGGGACTTCCTCCGGTATTACAGCGTTAACGAAGTCTTCGTAGAAGGTCGACGCGTCGCACGGGACGTTTTACTGTTAGAAAACCCGTCCCTTGATACCCAAACCGCGTCCGAGTCCTGCTCATCAAATCCTACCAGCCGTGCACCCCTTCGGATGCTTAAAGATAGGCTTGCGCCCTATTCATGTTATGCCATGCTACTTCTTTATGGACCCCAGACGCATGGCGTCGTGACAGACTTGCAAGCAAAGTACCGCACTATTTCAATTTTCAAGCGTGCTGCCCCGGAGAGGTTCATCTGGTCCCTGACTCCTGTAGATGATGGCAAAGGCACTGTTATAAGAGTTGCTGGGGTTGATACAGACGACGTAAAGAATTGGTTCAGGGAGGTACTTAGGGGGCTGGAAGCTGTTGTTGGGATTGATGAATATCGTAAAGCGTTCCTTTGATGCCGTGAAGAGGCTGTAGTTGCAGTCCGACAGCCTGAGAAGGATCTTGGTATCCCAACCTGCTCACACTATTATCCTTGATAGGGCGGCCGTGTTCCGAGCGCACTGTTGGCGAACCACTATTTATATGCGATAAGACTGTTTGTTACTTGTGTTCACCATCCTCTTGTCTGATGTTGCATTCGGGCTCTGTCGGAACACTGGCAACAGGCAAGGACGACTCAGAGCTCTACGAGGCCCAAGTCGACACCAGCCAAGTCGACGAGAGACGACTCCTTCGTAAGATCGACATCCGGGTCATACCTTGGTTGGGTCTTCTCTATTTTCTCAACTTTTTGGATCGGGGAAGCATAGGAAATGCGAAGGTGGTGCTTTCTAGTTGGCTAGTTAGTCGAACTTCAAGACCCTGACACGTTTTTAGTTATACTACATGGAAACCGACTTGGGCATCACAGACAAGCAATACCTCATTGCACTTACCGCTTTCTTCTTTCCATATGCATTGCTTGAGGTAAGGGAGTAATATGTGCAATATTCTCCCTCACTGACCTTATGCCGCAGCCTGTAAGCAATGTAATCCTCAGAAGGATTCAACCCTCGATGTGGCTTTCTTCAATGATTTTCGTTTGGGGAATTGTCATGGTATGTGTTAGAAGCTCTTTAACATTTTCACAATGTAATCACTCCAGGCAAGATGTGCCACGGATTTTTACACAGCTACGGGGGGCTTGTTGGTAAGCCTCGTATACTCTGAAAGCTGATCACTGTCGAGTCCAGTACTAAATTCTAGCCTTGCGAGTACTGCTTGGAGTGGCAGAGGCTGGTTTATACCCCGGAATTGTATTTTATATCTCTTGGTATGTTGATAAGTCCTACTGTGCCCCATAATCCCACTTCGCGCTGCTAATATCGTGTATGCAGCTGGTACAAGCGGTCTGAACTTGGTACACGGATAGCGGCATTCTTCACTTCCGCCACTATAGCGGGAGCATTCAGTAAGTGCCGAGCAAGACATTGAAAATTTTGTGAAATATCGTATGCTCGTAGGCGGTCTCCTGGCCGCTGCCATATCCAACATGAATGGTGTCGGAGGAAAGCCTGGCTGGTCTTGGATTTTTATTCTCGAAGGACTCCTCACTGTATTATGTGCTGTTGCTTCATATTGGGTCATCTCGAATTTCCCTGAGACAGCTGAGTTTCTGACCAAAGAAGAGAGTGAGTAATGAAAGAAAATCAAAATCTTCCAGACACGTGCTCGACACTGATATGAACACAGGGGTTTTCGTCATTAGACGTTTAAGGGACGACTTACAGTTCAGCTCTGGCGGCGAAAAATTCGAAGTTCGATATATCTGGCAGAGCCTCGGGGACTGGAAAACCTACTTAGCAAGTGCGTGCGTTCATATCATTGTCGTCAGTGGTACTGAGTTTGTGATATAGTGGGTATATATATGGGATTGTGGGTCAAAGAGTCATAAACTTGCGATTGTTCTAATGCGTCATTAGTGATGGTCCATTATTTGCATTTTCCTTATTCACCCCGACAATCATAAAGGAGGTTCGTATATTTTCACAGGTTCAAATATTATCACTCACTCATTAACGTTCAATTTTTGACGGCTTAAACCGGTAGCTTGGTAAGTATTGTCAATGTTTATTCTGCTAGAGTGCTTGACCCCCAGTACCTAGGTTACACGGCGACAACAGCAAATCTGCTTTCTGTGCCCGTTTATGTCTGGTCATGTATAGTGACTGTGATCGTCGGATTAGTCGGCGACCGCCTTGGGAAGAGAGGATACATCAATTTGTGCGCATCATGGTTTTTAAATAGCGTTCAAGCTCTCATGGATACGCATACGATAGAATTCTATTCGGAACGGGCAAGTGTTTCAACTTTCAGTAACGGCACATAAGCTATAGTTCTTCTAGGTCTGGTTGGTTATATCATACTAATCACATCCAGGATTCCATCATTATCTTATTTCGCATGCTTCCTAGCTGCATCGTAAGTCTCATGAGATGCACCCTGACTCGAACGTTTGTGCTTGAATATCTTATCCTCAGCGCTATATATCCTACAGTCCGTATGTGTCAACTCTCTTCCTCTCCCGCACTTAGACAGCATGGAACTGATACGACCATGAAACAGCGAATTCGGTGTACGTTGGTTGGTTTATTCTTACTTCTCTCACTGATCGTACTTCAGAGCATGGGTGGCAAGTAATGTCGAGGGCTCCTATAAACGAGGTGTCACACTAGCAATGGCTATTGGGTGGTATGCCGATCCTTAATTGTGCCATTAGGAAGTGTAACTGACATCAATGAAGGGGAAATTTGAATGGGGCTGTTTCTTCGAACGTTGTGAGTCCACAAAACTAGTTCAAACTAACTGCCTGCTTATCAGCCCGTAGTATCGTGCAGAGGATGCACCCTGGTACAGGCTTGGTCATGGCATCGTTCTTGCCTACATTGCAATCGGCTGGTTATGCTCAGCAACGTTCATGCTCATGTTGCGTAGGGAGAACGAGCGAAGGGACAAAGGCGAACGCGATGAAGTAATTGACAGCAGCAACTCTGGCGAGGAGACGGACGAGTTGGCCTTGAAAAATGGGCGATTTGAGACAGTCAACGATGCACGACGCGAGAAGGGTGATGAGTGGAGCCAATTCCGATATACACTTTAGATATTATTTAGTGTACATCGAGAACGATAAGTGGAAGGGTAACACGAGCATCGTCGAAGATACGAAACATATATGGTTATGCCCAGAGCCTCCTCGTGAAACAAAAACCAGTGTATCAGTGGGAGAAAAGGAACTACCACTTGTCGTCTTCTATTTTTGTCGACGTGGCGATGGGTGCAGGAGCGGGATCTACAGCACCTTGAGAGGCCTCCTCAATCGGTGCTGGAGCGCTGCGCTCATGACCGCGGTTATCATCTAGCCACTTGTCCATATCATCCGATTTATTGGTGAACGGGCGTTTACCCAAGAGGTCAATCATGTCCTCACTATACAAACAATTGTCAACTTAATGAAACCGGAATGGACGCCACATAACGTACCGTGTAATGACTTCCTTCTTCAGTAAAAGCTGGGCGACCTTCTCCACACTCTCCCGGTGGAGTGTCAGAAGCTCAGTGGTCCGCTGATGTGCTCCGCTGGAATATGATTATTTAGATGATGTTGCAGAGATCACAATAATCCACCCACATGATCATTTTCCGCACCTCAGCATCCAACATTTCACTCGTCTTCTCACTGAATGGTTTCGTCCAGCTTTCCTTCTGACTCTCACGACCACCATAACTGACGGGACCAATGATAGTATTCATGCCATAGTTTGCACATGCTTCAAATGCCATACGAGTGATCTTCTGGAGATCATCCTGAGCGCCTGTTGTGATATTTTCTGAACCAAAGAAAATCTCCTCTGATACACGGCCACCAAGGGTCATGCATATTCGGTCCAACATTTGCGGAGTCGAGAGCAGGTAGCGGTCTGGAGGAAGGTACTGCGCGGAAAATGATTATTTATCAGATGCTGTCAAAGAATATCTGTACTCACTTGCGCATATCCCAAGGCCCCGACGCCACGAGGGATAATGCTTACTTTGAGAAGCGGGTCGGCATGTTCGAGGAACCAGCCGCAGACAGCGTGACCAGCCTCATGATAAGCAACGGTTTTCTTCTCCTCCGAACTAAGAACCCTGCTCTTGCGCTCCAGACCTGCGATAACACGCTCAATTGCGCTCTCAAAGTCGTCCACCTTGACAGACTCGTGACCCTTGCGTGCGGCATGAAGAGCAGCTTCATTACAAACGTTCGCGATGTCTGCCCCCGAGAAACCTGGGGTGAGAACGGCGAGCTTCTGTGCGAGTTTGTCCGTATCGAGCTCCTGTGATAGCCGGAGTGGTTTGAGGTGCACCATAAATATCCCTTGGCGGCCGGAGACATCTGGACGGTCAATGGCTATGTGACGGTCAAAACGCCCAGGTCGCATAAGAGCGGGATCCAGGACATCTGGACGATTAGTGCCCGCAAGTACCACAACGTGCTCCTGGGTTCCGAAACCGTCCATCTCCACCAATAACTGATTGAGAGTTGACTCCCGCTCGTCATTTCCACCGAAGCTGCTCCCTTTGCCTCTGGCCTTTCCAATGGCATCAATTTCATCAACAAAAATAATGCAAGGTGCGTTTTTCTTTGCTGACGCAAACAGATCACGAACGCGAGAGGAGCCGACACCAACGAACATCTCGACGAACTCCGAACCAGACACAGACAGGAAGGGGACAGATGCCTCGCCAGCAGTCGCTTTGGCCAGCAAGGTTTTTCCAGTTCCTGGAGGTCCAGATAAGATAGCTCCACGGGGTATCTTTGCACCGAGCTTCTCGAACTTCGCTGGTTCCTTCAAAAACTTCACAAACTCCATGATCTCTTCCTTTGCCTCGTCCATACCTGCAACGTCCTTGAACTTGACCTTCACATCTGTATCCTTGTTAAAGAGCTTGGCTTTGCTCTTTCCGATACTGAAGATGCCACCTGGTCCACCACCTGCGCTACCTCCAGCTCGTCGCGACATATAGAGAAGGAGACCGGCAAAAAGGATAGTGGGAGCGAAGTTGAGAATGGTATTGAAGGTCGATATCTCATCGTGGTAAGCGACTGGTATCCGCTCGTGAGGAGGAATACCAAGCTCTGTCTGAGCCTCGTCAAGCTTCCGTTCAAAAGCCTCGACGCTGCCTATGGAGAAATAGTAATCTCCTCCGCCGAGAGATGCTGCGGGGTACATCGCGCCAGTGGCATTGGAGTGCAACTTGACGCGGACTTTCTGCCGGTTGATAACGATGAGCTTGTCAACGAGAGCTTTGTCGAGGAATGCGGTGCGGAACTCCTGCCAGGTAATTTCTCGCGAGCCCGAAGAGGAGGAATTAGTCAGAGCATAGAATATAGCAGCGGATGTGGCAAGGAGAGCGAGTTGGTTGACGTTAAATCCATTATTAGGATTGTTACCACCTGGTGGTGGTGGTGGTTTCTGTCGTGGAGTCTCGTCTTCGTCGGGAGACTGACGAGACCAAGTCTGCTGCTGATATCGCTTGAAAAAGCCCTCGAGTCCCTTCGGGATTTCTGGACTTCCATCTCCAGATTCCTTAGCTGCATCATTGTTGGCCTTCTCCTTGCCTTTCTGCACGTTTCCCTCACCCGCTTCATTCCGCCGCGGTTTGTTGTCATTATGATCTGACGGTGTTGTATACGTCCTCTGCCATCGTGATGCACTTAGAAAAACCAGCGAACGGTCTGCAAGCCTGGCAGCACGGAGAGAACGGGAAAGCATTGGGCGACGAGATAGAATAGAATGACTAGGCTCGCCGTACTAGTACCACGGCGGAATTGAACGCCTGCGAAAATGTGCCGATGCTGATTATGTCAGCCCTTTGGGCGGTTTGTGCCGCTGACCTGCGTCGTTGACGGCACGCGATAGTACAACTACGGCGCCGAGAAATTTTTTTTTGTACGCTTTCCAAGCAGTGAACCGTGTGAGTTGAACAGTAAAGACTATGTAGTACAAAAAAAATATATCAACTTTCCGTTCCATCTTCTTCCACCTCGAACGCACAACAAAACACTTCCCTGTCCAACAAAACTAGCCCTTTCCCGTCGGGAGCCCATTTAATACTTCTTGTTTCAAATTTTGCTATGAAGCCGTCAATAATTCTTGATACAGAGAAATACCGGAGCAGCCTACTGTTCGCTGGTACGCCGATGCACTCCGCCATATCTTCCTCCACCCCGTTCTCTCCAGTCCATTCGTCACTCCATGTGTAAATGCTACCACTCCCGCTACACAGGGCGAAGCTGCCTTTACGGACTGGGTTCCACTGTGCATGTAGGACTGGCTTTGAGTGTTGAAAAACACAACGCAACCGGGGAACGAATGGATCCGACGATGCTGGAAAATCGTACAAATGGACTACCGTGGGGCAGGTTTCTACAGCATCACGTTAAGTTAAGTTCAAAGGGAAAAAAATGCCTTTGGCAGACCAAACCGCACTAGCAGCAATGTGCCAGTCTTATTCCATTCAAGCTGGATCGCACCCGACTTTGGGTTTGGCTTCGTCGGGTCCGCGCGCTGCAAGCTGATTGTTTGTGGCCCTTGAAGCCGTTCATCTAGTTTGAGGGCACTTTATCAGCATCGCAAACCGATGGATGCGACAATAATATATTTCGCACACGACAGAAATCCTCGACCTTGCGTGATTTCAAGCCAGTTTGACGGTTCCCGCCATAGTGTCTACCAAGTTTGAGTATCTCAGGTTTCCCACTTGTTCGACCACTCACAGCGCCCACCGGTATCTTACTTGACAACTCAAGTGTTGCAGCAGCAGACCAAGTCAAGCCATCAAGGATGTGGATCTAGAAAAGTTTGACAAATGATGGTGTGCACGGTAGATGCACATACCTTATCGTCCCACCCTGCTACGGCAAGGAACAATCCAGTAGGATGCCAAGCTGCATTACGAACTCCAAACCCTGGATTTGGCTTGGGTGAAAAAGTCCCTTGTACATCTCCGGCTAGAGACAGGATATACAACTTGTACTACCGATGAAGTATCACGGCAAAGGTTTAGCCGGCTCTTGTATTTGTGATCTGAGATGACACACCTCCAAAATGCCCTCCCAGATGGCGACATGATTACCAGTCGGGGATAAAGCCAGCGATGACAAATTGGACGTCGGCACAGGAAAATGCTGTGAATGCCTTCCTGGTCATGAGCTATGAATGGAGACAATGAAATCATGCTTACCCGCACTAATTTGTAACAGTCAGCTGTATCATACACACCCATAGCGTCTTTTGACCTATGCCGCTCAGCCAAGACAAAGTAACGGGAATCAGAACGGAAAGCGTAACCTGTGCTTGATTAGATAACATGACAAGTGGGCAGTAATACTAATTCAGGGTACCTCTGTCGGGGTGTATTGGAAACTGTATATAAGTGGCATCGCCCGTGACTAAAGACCAAATGGTGACTCGAAGCTGCCGGCGAATGATGAACAACCGACAGAGGTGGTCAGAGAGAAGTTATACTTACACCCCACTGAGAAAAGCAGAGAATATGGCGACCGTCTGGTGCCCATTCGGATTTGAGAAGACCTTCAACACCAGCTTCAATTCGGGCATTCCAATTTTCGTCCCTAAGTTTGAAAACCTCTACTATGCCTTTCTTCGCGGATGCAGCAAGGATATATTCGGAGTCGCACGACCAACCGGCATGAGATATCCACCCTTCTGGTGAAACTCCCGAATTTGATGGCGTTGATTTTGAGTTGGATAGAATGTTAGCGGTGCTGGAAGGCGCGGTGACTGTCCACGTGCGTGCGATCTGTAGAGTATCCGTTCGCCTGACGATCAAGGTGTTTTCGACGACGTTTAGGATGAAATGAGCGCCTGGACTAAACGACACGAGGTTTCCGGATTGTTTGTAGATTTCTGTAAAGTCCATGGTCACTGGTCAAACATTAATGTTGATCACGAGTCACAGTCCAACTTATGTAAATGCGGGTAACCTACCTTGTTTGGACTTGGCCAAAATTGGCTGACTTCCGTTAACTTCCAACGTCTCGGAAGGTTCGGATGTGTCTTACAAAGTCACAGCGGCGGCGTGTCCTCGTGTAAGTATGAGAGGTCACGGAAAATTTACGGGTATAAGTCTGAAACAGGCTGTTGCACGTGCAGACAGCGGGACGTCGGCATCAGACCTTTACTTAGGCATGTATTATATGGTCATGCTGACAAAGTTGCATCGGACAACATTCACGTTGACAAACTGACTAATGGTCACTGGCAGACTAGTCACTATATCTATATCACAGCTTGACTATACGTCACTGCGATTGTGTCAGGCAGGAGTAGAATGCCCGAGGACCACCCCTGTAATGTATTATCATTACTCAGCTTTCAGGCTTTTAAAAGGGCACCGAATCTACTCGACTCCCCATTTCTCTGGCTGCAGACATGATTGACTCACCTAGCGTATCAACTCAAACCCTTTTCACTCAAACTGAGCAGAGCAACAAGAAGGATATCTCTACTACCGCTCTTGAGAATAAGTCCAATCCAGACTCATTTCTAGTGGCCTTCGATGAGGGTGATTCAGCCAACCCAAAGGTACTTTCTAGTTTCCAGTGCGAGAATGCTGTGTTGATGAGCTCACGAACTCATTTAGAACTGGAGTTTTGCCAAAAAGTGGTACCTGACCCTCACTGCGGGTCTCCTGGTCCTTAATGCGTGCGTGCGACATCTCTCGCGAAATATTAAACCCTTAAGTTTGATTCGTTTGCCATATCTAGCACATTCTCGAGTAGTGCTCCGTCTTCTCTAGTACCAACTTTCATGAAGGAATTTGGGATATCCCAGGAGGTCGGAACGTTGACTATTTCACTTTTTGTGTGCGGTTACTGTGTTGGCCCTTTGATTTGGGGACCGTTATCGGAACAGTATGGACGACGCCCAATATTTATTATATCTTTCTTCATATACATGGTCAGTTGGCTTCTCCATTCCTTGCTTGTGTATCACTTAATTGCCTTTACACTTTAGTGCTTCCAAATTGGATGTGCTTTGTCGCAGAACATCGCATCTATTTTGATTTTCCGTTTCCTCGGGGGTACATTCGCAGCTGCCCCTTTAGCAAATTCAGGGTAGGTACTATCTGCTTCAGTGGGAGAGTTGCATATTTAGATGGCGAATTTCCAGCGCGCTCATATCGGACATCTGGGACGCAAAAGGACGCGGCACTGCTCTCGCGATTTTCACTGTGGCTCCCTTTGCTGGGCCAGGTATTGGACCAATAGTATCGGGATACCTTGTTCTAGCTGGTGTCTCATGGCGCTGGCTTTTTTGGATATTGACTATTTTTGCAAGTCGTACCTCCATCTTATATCAACCGCAACTCACACGTCTTTAGGCTGGCGTCTGCTGGTTGCAGATTGTTTTCACGATCCCTGAGACATATAGGTGAGCGCACCTTACGGAATGACTTCTATTGCCGAGGTACTCATCCCATAATTTTAGTCCGGTGCTTCTTGCCAAGAAAGCTAAAGAGATCCGGAAGCGCACTGGAGACGAGAGATATCATGCCGCCATTGAATCGCAAAACATGACACTTTCGCAGCGCGTGGAATCCATTCTTGCTCGGCCTTTCAAAGTTCTCTTTCGTGAACCGATGTTAATTGCTCTAACTCTGTACATGAGCGTAAGTGTGGCTATTTTGCAGATTGACGATGTGATTGTTGACATTAGAATATAGTTTGTCTACGGGTGTATATACCTGCTTTTTGAGGCCTATCCTATAGTTTTCACCAAGGGCCACAATTTGAATGCGGGTGTGTCTGGACTCGTGTTCCTTCCGTTGCCCATTGGCGGATTTCTTGCGGTTGCAACGGTGTGTGTATTCCATCGTTATACTTCCACGTTCTTATCATGTATTTTAGTACATTTTCTTTTTCAACCCTAGTTACGAGCGCAAAGCTCAGGAATGCGCACCAAACCCTGTGCCGCCAGAGTTCAGATTGAGAGTCGCCATGGTTTCAGCGCCATTCTTTGCTACATCATTCTTCTGGTTTGCATGGACGTCCTATCCTAGCATTTCAATATGGGCCCCAATGATGTCGGGTGCATTGCTCGGATGGAGTATTTGCTTGATATTTGTATGTTGTCACAATTTGCATGTTGGCTTGCGGCTCACAACGGCTTTGAAGCTTGCCCTATTTAACTATATCATCGATGCATATTTGGCTGTCGCTGCCTCGGCGTTAGCTGCAAATACTGTCGTTCGCAGTCTTTTCGGCGCTGGATTTCCTGTGAGCGAAAATGCTATCTTCCCTTTATATATCGACTGATCATTCTTCGCTCAGCTCTTCGCCACTCAGATGTACGATAGACTTGGTCCTGAGTGGGCTTCAACACTACTTGGTTTCATCGCTTTGATAATGATGCCAATTCCCTTCATCCTGTCAAGGTAGGTTTCACATAAGTCTTTGCTAAATCATGTTGGGCTGATGCTGAAACAGATACGGGCCAGCATTGAGATTCAAGTCGAAATATGCTCCTTCCGGACCACTACTTTCAAGCTCCCCGGCATAACTTACTAAACAGTGAAAACTTGCACCATCAGGGGCAAGCCAATGGTAGTGCTGCCCGCCAGCGCTGAGCGCAGAACTTCACTGTTGTGAATGCCCGGGTGATGCCTGCCGGAATGTCCCGGCACTATGCGTTCAGCTGAGCCGCTGAGCGGTAACCTGCGCTGTTTGCTTTCATCCGATTTTTCTCTGCCATAACGTCGAGTTCGTCATCCATTGCACTCATTCGCACGAACAGTCTTTGCTTTATAGTAGTACCCCCTGTTATTGCTATACCGTAGTTAGTACTTAGTTATTAAGACATTTTCGTAGTTTTTTTCGGAGTGAATGATATTTACTGTTCCGAAGTTGCTCTTAGTATGCGCGGCTCATTTCCGGGTGTCGAGATTAGAGGCTTCGCAGGCTGGAGATCACGATCACGTAGAAGTAATAAATAGTGAATTCCGCGCATACGGTCAAATACCCCACAGGACAATGAACAGGATTAAAAAAACGGCACGATCGAATTTCTCAGGAGCTAGCAGGTGATAATCCCGCCGTCCCGAGTGGCGTTTGCGTCATCCCGTTCGGTCCAGCTCAATGTGTCATAAAGCTGGACTTCGCCACTGAGGCCGCCTCTATGTATGGTATGTACTTGGAATGTCAATTTATTTAATATCATCCAGAAATGTTCTCGACACAATATTGATCTCAATACTAGGTCTATACACATTTTGTTACTGTAATATACTATTACATAATCAACTGTTTCCTGTTCTCTGAATTACATAATTTAATTTTCCACTGCCAAAGTCACTTTAGCAATAGTGGGCATGATATTCCCACACTGTAAACACCGAAACTCGCAACAGTACTAGTAGCCTCGCGAGCTCACACTCACACTACTTGCCTACCATGCCTCCTATGGCATTGACTGGAATTGTCACTAAAGCCGGCTGCATGCAGAAGACAGCCACTGTGACCGTTTCACGCCATGTCATCCATAAATTGACTGGAAAAGTACGCTTTCAGTTTGGTCCTACGAAGAATAAGTGTGCTTACCCTGCCTTCAGCGCATTGAACGAAGCAAAAAGATCCTAACGCACGACGAACAAGAAGGTCAGTAGGCACTATGTCATTCTCTGCACATATGCTGAGTTGTAGCATAGTCCTTCGATTGAACGATACCGTGCTAATACGAAACTGCCCTCCAATATCCGCGCGGAAACGCTTCAAGCTGGAAAAGGTATTGAAGAGTCCAGAGACAGAGCGGGATTTGGCACATATGCAGGCTGCACAACAGGCGTAGGGGTGTGATGGCACCGAGTTAATGTGTACGTTTGTTCATTCGCACAGATGAATTGCTCGCCCAACGTAGTATGTTGATTTGAACATGGTTTTCCATGGATCAATTTCTGGTTGACCAAACCTCTAGGTCTGCATGGCGCGCCTTGGGTCCTTGTTCATACTTGTCATGCACTCATACAATAAGCATTTATTTTAAATATGTGCTACTAACATGCTTTGGACTGACTCGGTGGTGTGGATGTTTGTTGTCTTTCACGCCCAAATGATGCAAAACTTCACGTCTGGAGAGCCCTCGTTTCGAGGGTTCGGTGACATCAAGGCTGGGTTACTCGAGCTGGTACACTTCACGAATGGGAAGGAACCGCTCGAAGTCCCGGTCAAGAACGGAAAGCTGATGGGTTATCATTACCACGTATAGGGTTTATATTTGCGCAGTAGCGACTTGTATAAATTTGTAACACTCAAATACACTCATCAACAATTGCTCCCAGGCTCTAGCAATATGGTTCTAACACCGCAACGCGCAACACGTACGCCAGCAAGGAGAGATGGCAGGTTATCATTGTTATTTGATGCTGTCCACGATATTGCAAAAGAAAAAGAATGCCATGGTCGACTACGTGTACTATTATTTTACAACTTGCACGTACGAGTTGAACGTTTGAAGTCAGTTAATCGCGACTTCAATCCATGTTACTCATCACTATTTGTAACCAGCCTCATTGTCAACGACACCTTCTATCTTGAGCAACTCGCTCCGGAGTTTTTCAATCGTGCTTCTGTAGATGATCTCTCTGGATGATCAGTTTTGATCAGGCTCAAGCCTTTGGCCTGCAATAACTCGGTCCCCGTTACATTTTTCACCATCGTCCTCGTCCTGATTTTTTTGAAGTCGCATTCACGTCTTACACGTCTTTTGTGTATCCAGGGATCTCGAGAGGTATGGCACAGGCTTATTACCGCGAGGGACAAAAGGAGATTTTAGTAGATGACGAGTGGGATTTCGCAGAAGGTACGATTGTTTTTGATCTTGCATTTTACGCGTAAAGTGACATAGTTATGGACGTGATCATCAAGAGGCTAATTCTGCCTTTATTCCTGTTATTCCACTCCTTGTGGAAAGGAGTGCTTCAAGCGACTCAATCTCATCAACAGTCAGTCTCCAATTAGCTCCTATTCTAGTGAGATAACTAACACTATATCAGCAATCATCCGTCTACTCCGGCCTGGAAGATCTGAGTGACATGATGTGCAATATGCCGGAAGAGGGCAAGTCAACTCATTGTCGATGTGATCTGAGAGCCTAACAACTAGTCGTAGCCTTGAATGGCACTGCAAATAGGATTGGCTCGAGAGTTGACATTCGAATGGTCCCCTGTTCATCGATTGCCGCCGTTGGCTCCAGCTCTGCCCAAATCCTTTCAGCAATGTCTGTCAGCTCGTCAGATTCAGCGGATTGGGCTTCACCTTCGAGCAGTTGGTCCTCTGTTCTAGGTAAACGGAAAAAAGACGAGTATCCTGACAATTCCTTGTCTTCACGTAAAAATGCGAGAATCGGTGATGCAAATATTAAAATACATTCAATCGTAGGTGCTTCTCGCGCGCTTTTGAGACTCTTCTTGACCATGTTCACAGGCTCACGATCGAAATCTACAAGCTTATTTTGACAGTAAAAACATATCCTTTGGGGTACAGTGGTTGATTGCCAAACTGGTCAGTTACGATATTCTTGCATACGAGGACATCAATATTCCCGACTTGGATAAGCTTCGTGGCACAAACCAAGAAGCTACCCCACGCGTGGCTCAGGTATTTGCATACCAGAACGCCGTGGGTGAAGCAGAAGGATTCTTCGTGAAGGAAAAGGCAGTTCTGGTACAGTGCTCCTGTGGTTTGCGACGCGTGATCACTGATGTCATAAAAAGTCGCCTTGGAAGGAGCTTGACCGAGAGCACGAACTCGCTCTTGCAATGGGCGATAGTTTTGATGGATTCCAACGACAGGCCGATGGTTGGTATGGGGGAAAAGTGCATTTTGGTGCAACTCTGAAAGCTGTCGATAAGAAGACTGCAACGCCTGAATACCGCATTCAACTCAGTCCACCAGAGCTTGGGTCCTCGTCGAGACTGACCCGACAGTATGGTTCGAAGAATTTCCTACGTGTGAAGGTGCCGAGGAATATCCTAAACAAGCCTCAGCATGGCCTTGTGGAGTTTTTTTCGCAACACTTTCTCCTCTGTGGTCTGGTTTATCGGGCATTTTATGCAAGAGATGGAAGTGTTTTTCTCGTGGCGACTAATTGTTCCACCGGATGCAGTCGAATCCCTTCTCATGCTCACCCTCCACCCCCGTCTTTGGAGGATTTTCTTGACTGGCATAATCCCATATATCACAATGTGGCTCAGGTTGGCAGCAGTTACAGGAGTTCGGGAACATGGCTAACACGTTCCAGACTATGGCGAAATGGTCCTCGCGGTTTGCATTGGGACTTTCGAACTCTGTCCCAGGAATTGCCATCAGCCGGGAGAATATCATATACTTGAAAGAAGAAGGCAAGCTGTTGCCATTGTTGTTAATTATTATAAAAACTGACTTCTGCGCTAAAGACTCAGGGGGTCCGGACATGACAGATGGCTGTGGGTATATCAACAAAGCTGCCTTGAAGGCGTTGCGCGAGCTCTTGCAATGGGAAGCAACACCGACGGCGATTCAATGTAGAATCGCTGGCGCCAAGGTAACAAACACTGTTCGAGTGTTGAGGAAGACAAAGGTTTATATTCCTATAGGGACTCCTGCTCCTGCATCCTGATTCATCCGAAAATTGTTCCGACGTCCCTCGGGTTTGGTTGCGCGAATCACAAATCAAAGTCCAGTATCCTCAAACTCAAAAACTATCACATGGTCACTTAGCAATTGATGTACTGCGATCGTCTCACATGCGCTCTCCCTCCCGCCTTGCTGCGGAGACCATAGTGAATTTTGCCGAAAATGGCGTCCCCCATTCAGTATTTATTGATCTGATGAAGGAAGGTTTGGATGCTATTGTCAACAGTTTGCTTGACTGGGATGGTCCAGATGCCATGTATCGTCTATGGCATAGTGTTGCCAGGGCTGGTGCCGTGGTTGGATCCAGATTGGCTCGTGAAGCTGGTGGAGAGGCTCGATCAAGAGGTTTCGCCGTCAAAGATGATGATATTGAAGATGATGACGAAGACGATTTGAATGCGGTCATAGAAATTCCTCGCTCAGTCGCTTGGTGGGGTGATGAAATCTCAGGTTGCCCTTCTTCTCTTGAAGAGACGGTAATGGTCATGCTTGACTCTGGTTTCACTCCTCGCGATTGCCCAGTCCTCGCTGACAAGCTTCGCCATGTTCTTAAGACGATGGTCGACAACTTTGTGCAACGATATAAAATCGAGGTGCCTATGTCTTGTATGGGATGGATTGTACCAGGTACGGGATTATCAATAATCAAGTCTTCGTTTATTTGACTATTTTCTCCATCTTAGACCCTTCTGGAACATTGGCTCCGGACGAAGTGCAAATTCTCTCGAAGGATTCGAAATTCCGCTATCCTGATGGAACAGAGTCAAACGTTGTATTGGGTGATGTTCTAGTCAGTGACATTTAATGTCACTCTCATTTACAGACGCTGACCTAGTAATAGCTCGCACGACATCCTTGCAAACTGCCCACAGATACTCAGAAGGCACGTTGATCTGTCATCTACTGTTTCTTTCGTATCTTAATGATTTGGAGGCAGGTCAGAGCTGTCGAAAAACCGGAGCTCAGGCGCTATACAGACGTGATAGTGTGCTCTGTGCAGGGCACTCGCCGCTTTGCAGATCTTCTTGCTGGAGGTACGTCGAATCATGGAATTGTATATATGTCGAGATATTGAATGACAGTCAGGTGATTACGATGGGGACAAGGCAATTGCTGTTTGGCAGCCATCTATTGTGTCGCATTTCAACAATGCCGACCTCAAATATTCTCATCCGCCTGACAATCTCTTCGAGAATTTCCACAAGAACACTCTACGAGTCGACGACTTTTTGGAACAACACCAAGGAAGTAATCTTGACGATCTCATACCCCACCTGCAGTCATTTTTATTAGGAGGATTGCGCGACATATCGTCAGTCGGAAAGTACTCGAATTTACACGACGTGGCGGTGTACACTCTTGGATATGCGCATGAGGAAACCATTCGTTTGGCTTACATGTAGGTCGCGGTTGCTGTGGTCGTGAGACACACACTTATATCACCACAGGTTTTGCAATATTCTCGATGGAGCGAAGAGTGGATTAACCGTTTTACCGGAAGTCATAAAGAGTGATACAAAGCTCTACCACAAGCGCTCTCCAGAATGGAAAGAATGTGGGGAGGAGAAACCGGAAACCAACGAAATCAACGCCCAGCGTCCCAGAGGCATGACAGAATTTGTTATGGATGCGATTATGAGCCACGCCCGGAAATACCGGGACCTGAAACTGCAACAGGTCGATAGCGCTTTTTCGAAACACCACGGTCAAAGAGACTCCTCTCTCGAGAAGCCATGGCAGGATGCCCAGTCAAGGGTACAGCGTGTGAAGTACAGCAATGAGTCTGCTGCTTTGACAATGGAATTGGAACTCTCCGAGATACGAGAACACGTCGAAAAGATACGTGAAGAACACAAGAAGAGTATCCGTCGTAGTTTCTCTGGCCTTAAAATTGAACGGCGGCAGGATGTTCTTCGTTCCCTCGCTCGTGATTTTGCTGCTGCCCCAGACGTTTCATCTTTTCTTTTCTTCTCATCGGAGGAGGTGGCAAAGCTCAAGGCTTCCTACGCATATATTCACGAATGCTCAAATACTGCTAGTCAATTCCCTTGGGACGTTGCTATGCGAGAACTTGGGATGATCAAGGCGAGGAGCCTTGGTCCATCGAAAACAGTCGCACTCGGTTTCTATGAGAGGTTTGTATTGACGCGAGCAGCTTTTCGTTGACGATTCAGTACGTGTTGATCTGATGTAGTATTCAGTGGTATGCAGGGTGTACACTGTACCAGTAGCACTGGGGGTTTAAATGCAAGTCGGTCGTTCAAGCGAGTTGGCACCCCTGTCAGGACCAGTAATTCAATTCCAAGGTGTCTTCACAGCAACATTCGCCTAAGAATTTGGTGTAGATTGAGCCTGCTGAAGTTTCGTTTGTATTTCGACGAGCTGCGGCACAACGGATTGTTAGATCAAACTTGTCATTAGGAAAAACAGGCAAGCGACAATACCTCACTCTTCTTTTTCTCTGACCTGTCCTCACCATCATTTATTTGTGCATCTACACGTTTTCTGTGATACTGATGAGTCCTGCATTCAACTCGGACATGAAACCAATGACATTTCGCTCTTGATAAATTCCAGGCGCGTCTCCACATTGGTTTTGGCCTCATTTTGATCTTGAGGCACCAATACAGGTCCCATAAGTTTATAGACAGTATTACTGGGGGTTAACTGCGCAAATTCCTAAAAGATGGAGTTGGTAAAACGAATTTGCGAAGATGTCCGGCGAACCTTTTTGACCATCTCATTCTCGGAAAGCTGGGCATCGAGACGAGTGCGATTCTCCACCAGACTTGCCAGTTCTGTTTGTATTTTCTGGTACTCCGTTGATGCCGATTGGAAACGGAATTCTAGAGACATGACGAACAAATAGATACTTGTAGCAGTCGCCTTCGCCCAGCTGCCCAATGCCCTGAACTCCTTTGATTGTTATGTAATCGTAGCGCGTTCGCGTCAAATCCCAGCTCGTTATTGAGCAATTGCTGTCTCAATGTTTTTGCGCCCTCCATTGGCGTCTTCTGCTTTTCCGATAGAAGTAAATTTAAAGGCATAATTCTGCTGCATAAGCATCAATGCTGTACTACATGTAGAATTCACACTACTGAGTAATATCACACCTCTTTCGAATTTCGAACCTCTAAAAGTTGGTCACACTCAGATGAGTCAGGTCGAACATACTAACTAGTGTGTATTTCTACAGTAAGGAACATATCATGTGGCACTGCGCCGGTGTTCCGTCAATGCCTCAAGTTGGTTACATCGGAGTCCATGTGAGCACGAAGTACCTCCTGAGTCCTGATAGTGTGTGAGCAGTCCGTTTTTAAATGTCAAATTGGAATCTTGAGTGATTTATCGTAACTCCTTACCACCATCTTCATATTTTTCACTCCTCTCGCATTCGCTGCAATGAAAGTCAATTGGAGTAAGGTAGACCAGCCTGATCTCGTGTTCCAGCAATTTCCAAGTCGACGATCCCAAGTCTATGGTACCAAGGGCATCGTCGCATGTTCCCAACCTCTCGCAGCGGAGGCTGGACTCGAGATCCTAAGGAAAGGCGGGAATGCAGGTGAGTGCCGGTGTTCTCGATGTCAGCTTCTACCGACATTGTGTGCTCTCGTTCGCAGCTGATGCCGCTGTTGCAACCTCTGCTGCTCTTAATGTGACTGAGCCAAGTTGCTGCGGCATAGGAGGGTGTGTCTATTTCAAGAGCATATGCATAATCCCAGTCTGAGAGCCTGAGCGAAATAGGGATGCCTTTTGTCTTTTCTATGATGCCAAAACGGGGGCCATAAAGGCGATGAATGGCTCCGGCCATTCTCCTCAGAAGTTGTCGGTCGATCATATGCGTCAACGAGGTGTTAATGGCGCCCAGATTCCTCTCACAGACCTCAACTCTGTCACCGTGCCAGGTTTGTTTCTTGACACCCTCTGATCACGTGATGAATGAATGAGCGAACAGGTGCTGCTGCTGCATGGGTCGATACTGTGGAAACACTCGGAAGTGGAAAACTCACCGTTGCTGAAGTACTGGCGCCTGCAATTAGGCTCGCCGAGGAAGGGTCCGTAATATTCGTCCCGCTAGTCATCACAAAGTTTATTGACTACTCCGTTGTAGAGTTCCAGTATCCGAAATTCACAGTTATAATGCCAGTTCACCTTTTGTTCACATTGGGAAAATTGCTAACTTGTCTACAGTGGCAGCACTCGGAAAAATTGATACAAAATGCGTCGCCGAACGGACATGAAATGCTTTTGAACGGAAAGGCACCTCTCCCAGGTCAAATCATGAAGTTCCCCAACCTTGCCAAGACTTTCCGCGCTGTCGCGGAGCAAGGAAAGGATGGTTTCTATAAAGGTCGTATCGCAGAAGCTATAGTAGAGCTCGTTCAAAGTAAAGGGGGTGTTATGGAGCTCGACGATCTTGCGAAGCATGAGACGTCATTCGTAGAGCCGATCAAATACACTTACGCTGGAGATGTTACTGTTTATGAGGCAAGTTGTCTATGGTATAGTTTACGGGTAGATGCTGACTTTATTGTGATGTAGTGTCCTCCCAATGGTCAAGGTGAAGATAAATGGGTCTCCACCAAGCGTAACTAATGTTCATGGCCAGGCATCACTGCATTGGTTGCTCTTGGTATTCTCGAGCAAATGCAGATACAAGGAAAGATTCCGTCACTCCTGGAATTAGAACACAACTCTGCCGAGTATCTCCATGCACTCATCGAGGCTCTACGGTGCGTATTAGTGGTTGAATGTTCTGGATTTATATTTATGTCTCTTTAATTTAGTCTCGCCTTTGCAGGTGAGATCATCACATGGATTACTTGTTTTTCGCAACTAACAAGCAGTAGACACACAATACTATGTGACTGATCCTAAGTTCAACAAAATCCCGGTTGATGAACTACTAAGCAGAGTTAGCATCTGAGCCTGCATTTCTCCGTCGCATCTAATCTAGGCTGTAGGAATATCTATCCAAACGCGCAGCTCTATTCGACGCTCAAGCTAGAAACCCCAACATCGTCCACGTGAGCCTTGTTCGATAGTCATTCGCATTTAGTTTACTCACAGTCGTGTAGGGAAATCCAGTGAACTCATCTGATACGGTGTACTTTACTGGTATGTTAAATAGTGCAGCCTTGTGCAGTGTTCGTTGACTGAGCGCTTTCGTGTTTCAGCTTCGGATCAGTGGGGGAATGCATGTAGTTTCATTCAGAGCAATTATGCAGGTAGGGCATCCAGCTTGTCTGCGAGTGCACGCGTTGATGCTTTGCAACCAAAGGATTTGGGACAGGAGGTGGGTGACGTCAATTCGTGCCACAGTTTAAACGATACTGATCTTTTACATTTACATGAAGCTGTACCCAAGGGATGCGGCTTTACTCTTCAGAACAGGGGCGGTGGATTCGTTCTGCAGGAGGGCCACCCTAACTGCTTACAGGTTTATCATATAGCGAGCTTAACAGTGCAGCCTATTGAATTGTGCCATTTTTTAGGGCGGAAAGCGGCCATACCACACCATCATCCCTGCAATGGCGTTACGAGGGGGCGATCTGTTCCTTTCCTACGGTGTAATGGGTGGTTTCATGCAGGTATGTACTTGCACCCTTCCAGTGCTCGTAGATATAGTGGTTGAATGACATCATATAGCCCCAAGGTCACGTCCAGGTCCTGCTGAATATGCTGCGTGGATTCACTGCCCAAGCCGCCCTTGATGCTCCACGATTTTGCATCTCAGCTGGAATGCCTGACTCAGATGACAAGGATCCCGCTGCCTTCGGTGTAGTCAGCGGTGGGGTTAACTTCGAAGACGCTATTCCCATGTCAACTATTGAGAAACTTCGCGGTATGGCTTTTCGTTTTCCTGGCATCCTGTCCCTGAACGAGTCGCTTTAGCTATGGGTCATGATGCTAATGTCGTCAGCGGCTGGGGGAGGGGGATGATGGGCCGTGGACAGATCATTCAGAAAATTGTTGATGCGTCTGGGACGACTGTTTGGGCTGCCGGGTGCGACCCAAGATCGGACGGTCATGCCGTGGCGCAGATTTAAAGACCTCCCTCAAAAGGAGACTGATCCACATACCAAACAAATGAAGTCCAATCAATGTCTGTGATAATATAGTGAATTATGTACTCTAACGGGGGTATAACTTATGAATCCTTTAAATCACATTCTTCTTTGTCGCTCACTTCCGACTATCATGACACTATTAATCGACTGGAGAACAAAATAAAGCTCAAAGTACTTACCCGCTTGCTGACTTCGGTACTCGCGAAGAGCGCGGGTCCTGTCAGGCCCTTGGATATTTCTCCAACCAGACAAGGGCACGACTATAACTGTTGCATTATCTTCCCCACCCAACTCTTCAGAGTATGACAGGATTTGCTCAGCAGCTTTCTTTGGACTGGGTGCGCCTCGAGCAACATCGACTATTTCTTGATCGGATAGTATGGATGATACACCATCAGAGACGATGATCATGTACGCCCATTTTGTACCTGTTGAGGATGTAAGAAGTTATGACAATACTCCACGGGAAGTATAACACCTTCCAGCAGTATGGTTCGAACATCTGGTTCTGGAGTCACGCCGTATGGCTTCCATTTGAGATCTCCGAGGCTAAGATTGACATCAGCAAATCACTAGAAGCAGGCAGGTGAGCTACTCACGCTCTCGTATTTGCCAGAGCACCCATCCAGCTACAAAGTTATTGAGAGGGCACAATAATAGAAAACGTTGCTTTGCCTTACCGAGACTCGCCGAACGAATCAGTGATAAGTGATGAACCCATCATCCGCCGGAGACGTGTGGCCTCTATAAGGGTATCGGGATGATGATTCTCGGTCATCGGGCGGACAAGGCAGTCGCTAGTGCCACAAAGGAGTACTCGAGCATCGCTATATGAATGTTTTTTAAACATCTCTGTGTTTATTAAAAATATGACCAACCCAGCATGAGCGACTGTCAAAACGAGTTTTGTGGATAAGAAGAACGGGCGGGTATCGAGGGAGTGGAGGATCGCGACGGATGCTGTCGCTCCACATGTTCTGGCTGCACTCTCAATAGAGAGAAGGCGGTCTAAACTTAACCCAATTTGTAAATGTAAATGGGCGAGAAATTGTTGCTCACCAACTTCGAAGAATGCCTGGGTAGCACGTGCCTCGAGATCTAGTGGAGGCGTTCCGCTGGACTGATTTATCCAGGGAGCTAGGGCACCCCCACGGAACCTCTTGAAATAACCTCCTTGGTCCTTGATCCATAAATACAACTCCGGGATGTGAGCCTTGTCGACGGATTCGAATAAGCCGTGTAGTTCCTGGCGCAAATACTGAGAAACGGTAGATCCGCCATGTCTGGGTGGTGTCAACAGCTGCATGATGTCGAGATGGATACGGTACATACCCATCGTATAGGCCGACAAAGACTACCTGACGTGTTAACGGATCATTGATGTTTTTTGGGGTCCAATCGATGCCAAGCGTTCTCTTCAAGCCTGCTTGTAGCCCTTCAGGATTCAAGAGTAATGATGCAAAAGCATAGTAGTCTTCTTGGTGACTGCACGAACAGAAACTGAACTTCGGGTGCGTAAGGAGGGATGAGGAAGGATGCTCACCCGCGAGTACCTCTTGACGATGCCACGCCTATAATAGTGGGAGCATGGAGTGGTAGGCGGGCTGCGCCACCTATAGGAGGTAACCTGTTCGTTCAAAGCTCAAAAGAAGAAAGGAAAGGAAGTTAACCTGGGGTAGAGAAACGGACAAAGTCATGATACCGCCGTGAAGATGAGCACTGTAATGTGATATTCAAGATTTTGGACGACTGGAAGAGTAAGGGCGGTATTCGTTGCATGCTTAACGAGCATTGCCTCTCAATACATAAAGCTTAAAGTTGAAGCAGTATACAACTTGAGACTGTTAAGTAGCTTAGGCTGCTCAATTCTCGTGCTCAATTGGGAGCCGGTTCTGTTACTAGATGTCCACGGGAGTTCGCGCATTTTTGGCGCAACGTCTATTACTCCACAACGCACAGACATAATAACATAATTCTTTGACGGTTCAATAGAGTGAACCCTAGGGTACAACATCTGCTAGTTTTTTTCTCGAAACTCGACGTGTTGAGTCCAGCGGAGAGCTACCGCGCAAAAAAGTGCATTTTCCCTAGAGTTCGCGCACTTTGTCACACCAAGTCACACGTCTGCCGCAATGCCTATTTGCACTCCGCAGTGTCGGCACCGTTCGTACAGTGTGAAGTCGTGTGTTGGGAACTTAAGTAGAGGCAATGGCACTCGAAACAATCTGTATGAAGCGGCAGAAATGTGCAATCAATGCTATTCAACTGATTATGTGACCGTGTGTAAGAATTAGTAGAGTAACTAAGGTGAAAAATGAGGTGCACTTGAATGAGCTGGCGCAGGTATATGATAATTGTGAAAAGAATCGTATGATACTGTGTATTGTTAGGCGCATGATGCTGGGGAGAGAATAGGTGATATGGGTGTCCATGAGGAAGTAAATTATGTGCAACGCCAGAAAAAACAATTGAGGGGAGATCAAACATTGATAGCGCAGGAACATAATGGGGAGTAGTGGATGATGAGCTCGTTGAATATTGCAAGTGATCGAGTGGACAGCGGATTGCGGGACGCAACAGTAACTCGGCTGGCCCGAGCGCAGCATTTTCGTCAACCATGCTTGTGTGTGCGTTTCTGCCCACCAGGGAGACGGCCATAAAGGCCAGTGAAATTCGGATCATCCGTCAGCTGTGGGTGGCCATCAAGCTGCACTTGAATCAAGGAAATACGTTCAGGATTGTTTCGAGAGCCATTGAGAGATATGTCCAGAACTTGCGCGAGTTCAAGAAGATCGGCTTTTGACTTGCTGCTGAGAGAGCCGCTGAATACTACCGTAGGACCACGAGCATCGCGAATAGCTCGAGCAGCTGCTTGTCGAGCTTCCCGCTGCTGTGTTGCCTCCGCCTTCTGCATTTCTTTTTCAGCGCGTGCTGCCTTCTCAGCCTCCCAAGCGCGCAAACCTGCGGCTGAAGTGAGTCCCCTTGCCCTGCTGTTCTCCTGATGTTTGGTGTATTACCGGCTTGGTGATCTTCCCAAAAATTTGCACGGGCCTTCTGGACTTTTTCTTGTTGGGTCTGGCGCAGCTGTTTAGACTTGACCATGCAGCAGCTGTCGGGGCTCAGATTTCAATGGCATTGGTGTCTTTGTGCCGCGCTTCGGCATTGCGGAGTTTTGATTAACACAGTCTTAATGTAACGCTTTGGGTGGATTGTCACGTCTGGAGCATATTTCTTTTATTGCAGATGATCCTGACAAGCATGCAGCCCCGGAGAAATTTGTTTTAGTATTCTCTCATCATGTAGAACCATCATACCATATTCCAGAATTTTCTGTGGTGATCTGACCTTTAGAGCGAGCCTTATATGCACAAAACTAGCCTCCAGCACCAATAAGTTGGCCACCAGACGAGATATACTTCGAATTTCTTCAAGAAAAATATATAGAACTGTGCATTATGTTGGGGGGGGACCCATATGCAACATACATAAGAATTTCGTGCAGAATTGCGTGTGCTAGAATCGATGCGCGGACTCTTGGGACACACGGACTATCTAGTAAGCGTCGTCCTAAACGGGACTTGTACCTAGACCTTAGGGCGCGCAGCACTACTACAAGCATCTCCCAAACCTCACTAAACCTCGTCATTCACACCACATTTCTATCCCTTGTCAGGCCTGACCCTTGACCCTTTCCATAGAAATAACATTAGTATGTTCGTGAATATCGGCCGCATCTCTCACTCAAAAATGGAATCACGGTTACTTATACAATCCTACTAACAAGGTTTAGATAAAGATTGGGTCGGCTGAGGGTTAGGAATGACGAGGTTTGGGAGTCTCGCTGAGGTTCAGGATGATTAAGACTGCTTCACTACACTTGAAGTGCTGATTGCTGGTACAAGTCCGTTTAAGACAAAGCGAACCAGCGAACTCGTCGAGCAGACTCTCACAGTAATGTGACGTATAAAGCGTTTTTGGGCATAACAAAACCACGTGAGTTTTTTGAGTCACTAGGAACGTTCGAGTGTTTTAGCTGACGCGCAGCCTCGTTTGACAGACGTTTCATTCTCAGTATGACTATGACTATTTCTATTGTTGTCGTTGGCCTATCCCTGCCTGCAATATCATGATAGAATATTCGATCATCCTGGACAGTGATTTCAACCAGCCAGCGAACTCTGGCTTCATTGATATCACAATACTATGGCATCTCCGAGGGCTATTCAAACTTCTCACCATACGACCGTATCAAATCTGTTCTCAAGCTCCGTCATCCTCACGCAACTTGCTTCTCAGCGTCGCATCACAGTGTTTTTTCACAGCATCTTTTACGCTATTTCTCTGGACCGATGGACCATCAAAGCAAACAGTGTTGTTTTCCGCTGCCTGTGCCTGGAATTACCACACTGTGGAGTGTTAGAAGAACGGCCTTGAGCTGGAATTATCGTGGAACGATTGCTGCCACAGCTGTCCACACATGCGATTAACCATTTAAATCACGCGCAGACTGACCAAGTGTACCGAGAGAAGCATTATGAATGGCTTGAATGATGGAAGATTGGTTCATTGAATTTGCAGCTCACGTCGCGTCAATAACTTTGCATTCTATTTGCCACGTGGAAAACACTCTTACTCCGCTCGACATCCAAATTCAAACCCATATTTATCAGCCCCATCGCATCGACGGCTTGCTTCATGGACGGGCTGGTCATCAGTCTAATTATAAAGCGTTCAACAAACCCAGTCTTTTGGTCGAACCCCGGGGCCCGAGCAGTCGCTGTCATGGTTCCCCAAGCGGCGCAGTTTCCGTAGGTATCGCTAAGCCGCCTGCTATGGCAGCCTACCAAGAGCCGCCAAAGGATGCACCCAAAATTATGCATGCATGTGGGCGCCCCATGCGATCCTTCGCCTACCAGAGTCATTGATCGGCACCATGTTAACATATTAACGTATATTCGACATCCATGCACCGATGATGACGCACGTTGTGTAAGGAAATCACTTCGAGTGTCGTCTGTCCACTAAATTCGGCAGGAGTTGCCTAAATTTAAAGAAAAAGTTCAAGAAATCGGAGCGTTTTCAATCAGCGTAGTTAGTGCGCCCTGGTGCCACACATTTGAAGACCATCCAACGTTTTATGATCATGATCATGCACACGCTGAGCGTATAAGGTTCTTAAACTGTGGTGTCAATGATCACGTATGTATATAACTCGGGTGCTTCATTCTTTTCTTCAGACCCATTGAGCCATGCTTGCCGCTGTTCTTCTACTTGCTCTGCCATTCTGCACCGCAGAGTTAGCATCCAGTTATGCTGGATCAACTGTCGTTGACTCTTATCCTCCCGCCGGTGCCACTAACACTGCTATCGACTCTTACTTCCCCGATGCATCTCAAGTTGGTTATCCAGGTCCAACTCCTAGTCAGTGATAATCTTAATCGTATTTCCTGTGTTTTAATTTAATTTTTTTTAAACTTTCAGCTGGTGCTGAACCTGCGGCCATCATAACTGCTATCCCGTTCTCCAAGGTCGAAAACGTATTTCCCTTGTCGAGGCCCGAATCCGCAGGTGGCACGAACACCACTTTTAATGTCATGCGTCACTGGGGTAACTTGGGGCCCATGTACTCCGTGGAGTCCTTTGGTCTTCCGGATGCATCCCCCATCATCCCGGAAGGATGTGGCCTCAACACAGTACATCTCTTGATGCGTCACGGCGCCCGCTATCCAACCTCTGGTTCTGGACCTTCTCAGTTCGCCGGTGAGCTTAATACTGCTGCATCGAACGAAAGCTTCAGTGCCACCGGTGAATTGGAATTCTTGGCAACCTGGACATATAAGTTGGGCGCCGAGATCTTGACCCCTTTCGGCCGCGACTCTCTGTATGTTCGCTCTCTTTTACGATACTTCTACTCACTCTCCCCTCTATTAGCTTTAGCAATGGGGTTGCCTTCCGCTACAGATATGGCAACTTGCTTAATGCCTTCACCGACCTCCCAGTGTTCCGTACTACTTCTGAAAGTTCGCCTCCATCTAACATATGTTTCACAATGCTCTCTGATGATTTGTTTATGTCGTATAGATCGCATGGTGGATTCTGCGTGAGCAATTCATTCATATTTTTGGGTGCGCCGTGCCTGATAATGCCATCGGTAGCCTCAACTTTGCCGCAGGCTTTTTTGGACTCACAACTTATGAGACCGACTATCACCAGGAGATCATTATCGAGGCTGATGGCTTCAACAACACCCTCGCTCCTTATGGAACATGCACCAACGCCAATACGGAGGATATCGGTTACTTTGGTGATATTCAGAGTGGTAAATGGGCGGATATCTATCTCAAATCTGCTCAAGAGCGCTTGCAACCATTGATCCCAGGATTTGATTTGACCACCTCACAATTGATTGCTATGCAGGAAATGTGCACCTTCGAGGTAATCACATCATTTGCATGGTCTTGATGGATTTTTGATATCCCGCAGACCGTGGCCCTCGGATATTCTGAATTTTGCGACCTTTTTACTGAGGAAGAATGGGAAGGATACGCATATTACGCTGGTATGTTCCTTTAAGTGACACTTGTTGCCTTGCTGAGCTCACTGGTGATCTTTGTTTGCAGATCTTAGTGAGCACTTTGGGTGGTGAACTTGCGACCTGAGTGACTGATGACTTGATTGTGATTGTAAACAAAGATTTCTGGTACAGCGAGGGGCCGGGTAACCCAACAGCAGCAGCGCAGGGCCTTGGCTATGTCCAGGAACTAGTATCACGTCTCACTCACACTCCCATCGATGTCTGGAACAGCACCACCAACAGTACTCTTGATTCGAGCAACGTCACATTCCCTCTTAATCAACTTATATATGTGGACGCTACCCACGACGTTGTCATGTCCTGTAGTATGTTGGCACTTTCTTCCTGTCCAATGCAAGGTTACTGACGGAAGGGTTCAGTCGTCACTGCTTTGAACTTTACCAGTCTAGCTGCAAGTGGACCATTGCCAACCGATCATATACCCCCTCATCGTGTACGCGGTCTCATAGACCCCTGTTTGCCTCAATTTCTGACCAGTCACATAGTCTTACATTGTCAGCCAGATCGCACCTTACGCCAGCCAGCTTGTAGCGCAGGTACTCAGTTGCCCAGCCTCACAGGAGCCGACTCACATCCGGTTCCTTCTGAACGATGCTGCGGTGCCACTGACGGGCATTAATGGTTGCGAGGAAGATCCGAACGGTCTCTGCGCATTGCCCAGTTTCATCAGCGGGATGCAAGAACGAATTGGGGAGATCAACTTTGCATATGACTGCTTCGCCAATTATACCATGCCCGATCCCGATACCATAATCGATGGAAGATACCCTACTAGTTAAGAGGATGATTGGGAATTTGGTGGCCACCATAATTACTAGGTGTCGGCGATGCCGACGTGGACCTTGCTCAGCAGTTGTTGTTTATTTGTTCTTGATCCTGATCGTTGAAGGGCCCCGCTTGCCCTAAACTCATCATACTTATGTGAAGTTGATTCAAAGCGTAGTATATACACACATAGGAGAAAGTCATACTTTAGAAGACTGGAAAAAATGACCAAGACGTAGGCTTTTGATGAGTAGCAGGTTCCAACTCACATCGTATTTTGCAAGACAGCATCAATAGATTGTAACAAAAGAACTCCTCGCAGGAATGAATTCAATTGTAGAAAGAGGCAAAGGACACTGTAGGATGCCCCCCTTTTCCGGTGTTCCTTCTCTGGCTCGATATCCATCGTCCACACGGCCACAATGCCAAGTGCCAGTATCATTCTGCCAGGATGTTGTCTATTTGCAGAGGTGCACAAAAGATAGCTGGACGGCACCAATATTGAGCAATACCAGGATACCCCTTTCGTCAGGATTACTATGATATAATCATACAAAAATCCGACAAAGAAACAGAAACGAGTCCTCCATGGCCTATTTAAGAGTACGTGCAACCTACAAATCTGTATGCTGCTGTGCGTCTGCAAAACCCCCTTCTTATACTTTGGCAATTTCACATTAATTGGTGGTGGCATAAGTGAACGGGGTTGTGGCAAAACCGACGAGAGAGTTAGTGGCATCATACGCAATGTAGAAGCGCTGCATGAATACATAGCCACAAACAAAGTCAAGCCCTTCGCCAATGGGCGTGCCAATGTCGCAAACGACGAGATATATGGCATTCGCCCAGGGACTACCAATCTTGGCGTTGAGAGAACGAGGCCAGATCTGGGCGTTAGGGGTGAGAGTGTAGGCTTGCTGTCCAAAACGGTGAACAAGGGGTGAGCGCTAACAGAATCAACGTACAGTACCAGTATTGAATTTCAGTTCTTGCAGGGCACCGTACTGATCGTCGGAAATAGTGAGAAGTTTGGTGACAGGATCGATTTCACCGCCGGTTGCAGCCTTGTACAGCTCATAGGCCTCTATCAAACGCTAATCAGACCATCATTACTCGCTGCACTCTAGTGGATGCACACCAGTGGCAATAAAGATAAGGCTGGTGCCAGAATCGACGATACCGGCGGTGCGTGTTAAGATCTCTGTGGTGCCATACGTGATGCTCTGATCGACACCCCAATATTTCGATGCAGGCTCCATGTTGGTGACAGGACTGGAACAAAAAAGTTGCTGTCATTCTGGATTGATCTACGAACTGAGGTAGCTTACGTGTATAAAATGTTACCGTTGTACTTGGTAGAGTCCGTTCCACCAAAGGTGATTTGTCCAGTAGACTGTAGGTCCGAACGGGTGTAGGGCTTGTAAAAGATACCAAAAATGTTTTCAGAAATGGTGCCTTGGCCATACAGGGTGTCAGTGATTGTCGGGATCGGATCTGTCGGCAAGTCCTGCAGGGAGTGGATTGACAAGGCTGCAGGGCCGATGCCAAGAATACCGTCAACTATATTGAAGCCTTCGAATTGTGTAGCAGCGCCAATCGACTGCAGGATGGCGGTGAGCCCAGGACCGACAGTGACGTTATCGAGGTATTCAGTTCCTATAATAATCGTAGGTATTTTCAATTTACGATATTATTGTATATCACACCAAGGAAGAAGCCAGCTTCGTAAATGACTCCTACAGGTTCGCCAGTGCAGAAGCTGGTGCTGGTTCTCACGTACGCAGCGGAACGAACCCATGTGTTCGCGCTACCGTTGTCGAGAAGTAAGTGGTCTTCGATAATGCATTAGCAGCCTCATGTTTTCTCAGTATTGAACTTACAGGTTCTGGGGGGGTTTCCAATGCCAACTGGTATGGTGTAGCCCACATAAGTGCTTATCAAAGGAACGTTAGTCAAACGTTGTCCGCGCATACTGGGATCCCTAAGGGACTGTACACGAGCTGTATCGTGCGCCACAAGGTTAATTGTACCATTGGAGAAGTTCAGCATACTGGTAATAGGGACAGAGATATGGGAATTGGCAGCTTTAACCGGCGATCCTGTGATTGACAAAAGTAGGAGAAGTGTTAGCGATGCAGTGGGGAACATGGCTCACTGGAAAGAAATGTCATACTCAGTGGTCCATTATATATGTGTTAGCGAATTCGATGACGGCAATGTTGGTCACCTTCTATACTAGCCACGTATGAAGCGTCCCCCTCTGGAGAGACATCCCCGTAAACGGTTGTCATGATAGCTTTTGCCAGGTGGTAGTGGAGTGGGTTATGCCCGAAGCCTAAGTCTACCGTCCCCTGTTACTCGACGGAAAAATATCGGCTGCGTCATTTCAAGTCACCCCCGGTGAAAATCGGTCGGATGCCCAGGATGGAGTGCGGTTTATGTTTCGTGCTGTTACTATTAGTTACCACAAGTTCGTGCACACATCTCGTGCAGTCACACAAATGTAACGGAAAGTCACGGTATCGTCACACTGGCCGGTTTCAGAAACACATTCAATTATTGTGACCAGCTCTAAATTATCACTGTGAATACGATAGCGTTCTCGATTGTTTTTCGAGAAGATAAATTTTGAATTGTCTCCCTTTCGGCCACCTCCCATCTGACACCCCTTCTCATCAACATTCCAGTTGTGTTCTGGTGGAATTCCTTCCAACTTATCGTCCAAGGCCTTGCGCATATCAAAATACTCCGTGATTGTTGCCTTGTTGAAATTTTGCGCGCGTTTTGGATCCAGGCCTCGGGGTTTCGCAACAAGGATATCCGCGTGACGGGAAAGGAAGCGGTGGACCCAATTCTTGCCTGGGTAAGCTTTCACCATTTCGAATATTTGAGCACGAAGTTTGCGGGGATGAAGAGGGGTGGCTGAATCTGAGTTATGGTGGCACCAGTCCACCAGTACCTTTTCTTGGGGTTCATTGAGCAATGATTTCCGAGCGCCGCGATTGCTTGAAGCATGATCTCGTACAGTCTGTGGGGGCACCTAAAGGAAAATTGAGTTAGCTTCAGAATTACTGAGGGAGTGCTTACCTTGTGAGCTTTAGCAGCACTTCGGAAACTGCTATAAACACCAGTCAAGGTATCATGAATGGCAGCTTGAATGCGAGCCTCTTTGGTAGGATCTCTGGGACCTTCCCGCTTCTCACCAACTCGAGTGCGCGCCATACTACCCACCCATGTACGCGTTCAGATGGTCGCGACGCGTTGCCACAAGCGTGTCTGAGTTCCAAACTCCGCTGCGGCAGTACCGGCAGGTGACATTGAGAGTGACACAAACTGTTGTCACCACCAAAAAAATATCTCTTTTGTTTCTTGTTGGATCGCATCCGTTAAAGCTCGTAGGGTGTTTTTATGATTTATGATTGCATATGCATGTATTAGTTTGAATATTTGTAGTAGAAAAGCGTTGTTTTAAACGATGCACGAGATGTGGGGATGCACGAACTTGTGGTAACTAATAGTATTCTGTCTAGTTGCAGTCATTTGTTTATGTTTGATGTCCATTTCTTTGCTATTGTTTGTTTTGTAAATATGGTACTGTTGATTGTACTATTGCATCTCATGGTCCATATGAGATGCGCTGATTCTGACATAGTATCCTCAACAGTCTGGAGGCACCTTTCATTGGTTTGTTTGTTTGATTGTTTACTGGTTCATTGTTCTAATTTCCTGGTTTTATGTTGAGGTTTCCGCATCCTAGGATGGTTCCAATGCCTATTCTGGGCCAGGCACCATATTTCAGTGGCCAAGTTCTCCTGGCTAAGGACCATATTGTGGAGTTTGCGTTATTTGGGCAGTCAATCATGATGTGCTCCATTGATTCTTTGTCTGCATTGCAGTGTGCACACTTTGTGTGTTGTTCATATGTTGGTATGTTTGTCCAATATTCTCCTATTTTTCATGTGCCATGTAGTGCTTTGTAGAGGAATTGTCTTGTTTTCCTGGATAGGTCTTCATGTCTGCTATTTGTCCAGATGGTGGTGTCCATTTTGAGGTGTCTCATCAGGTCTCAGATTGCATATCTGGTGATGTTCATGTTGTTGGAGGTTTTTCTCCATGGTATCCTGGTTTTCTTTTCTCTGATGCCCTTGTATGTGAGGGCTTGTGAAATTACTGACAGTTTTGTTCCCTGTAGGTTGAATCCATCCAGGATGGTTAGGTCTAGGATTTCTGGTTGAGGTTTGTTCATTCCTTTTGTTGTGAGGGTGTCTGCTTGTTCATTTCCTACTTGTCCAGTATGTCCTTTTACCCAGATGAAGGTCATCTGTGCTGGTCTTTTCCTTAGGTGGTATGCAGTTGCTTTTATGAAGTCACTGTTTGCTATGTCAATCCATCCTATATCTTCTCAGTGTGGGAGATGTTTTGTGAGGCTCTTGATTGCATATCTAGAGTCAGTTACAAATGTGATAGGTATGTAAGGTTCTATTTGTTGTGCTGCTAGTAGTATCACTGTGATTTCTGCTATTTGATTTGAGTGTTTTTGTCCTGGAATTCTGAAAGCTCAGTTGTTAGGGTGGTTTTCTTCTATCCAGATTCTGCAGCTGCTTCTTGTGTTGTCTTTCCCATTATTGATGCACAAGCCATTAGTGAAGATGGTTATGCTGTCTTGTATAAGGTTGAGGCCTCTTGTAGGTGCATGTAGGTGGTGGGCAGGGGTGAGTGATATTTTTTTGGGGTCTATAAAGATTCTGAAGCAGTCAGATAAACATGATCAGTTTGTTACTGTTGGGTCAAATAGTATGTCTCCTTGGTGGTTTTTGTGGGCCTGGTAGTTTTTCTCTTTTCTGTGGTGGGTGAGTGAGAGGCTGTCTTTTTTGGTTTTGTTTTTGTACTAAATTTTTTGAACAGGATTTCATCTGTGTGTTGTGTGCATGCATGGGGGTTTCTACAACCTTTGTTTCTGTCTTTCTGACAGTCAGTGCAGGGACATGAGCATCTTGGGAAGCATTGGTTGTTTTTGCTAATGCAGGTTAATCTTTTTCTTATTTTCAGTAGGTATTTTATATTATCTGAGTCATGTTGGTCTGTTAAACATTTATGTTTAGATTTATGATATGTGTTCTTAGAAGTCCCTAGGTGACACCATGCTGGTAGGTTTTTTTTAAGTTCTTTCAAGAGTTTTATTAGGGCGAAACTGAAGTTGAATTTCTTTGCTGTTTTTAGTAACATTTGTGCTTTGTGGGGTAGTGAAGTTATTTTTGGGCCTCTAGATGGTGGGGTCCATGATGTGAGGAATGAGTTCATTCTTTTGTCATCACCATGTGTTGGTCTAATGTTGTCTATGATTAGGTCCATGATTGAGGCCCATACTGGTCTGGATAGGTCTAGGTAAGCTTTTATCCATCTTATTTCTATTGCTTCATTTCTTGACTTCTATGGCTACCACAGACAGAGGAAGTGCAGTATGAAAAATATCTTCAGAGGCTTTTTAACATGGTGCATTGACACGCACAAAACTGGTTTTAAGCATGGTCATGAAAATATAACACTACTTTACAAGCCCAGCTACACTTATAATATTGAAGCTAATTTTTCACTACCTTATAATAATTTTACAACACATTTTTGATGAGCAAATGGACTTATAACATAAATAATTACTTATCTGACTCAATAATGCATGTCAAAACCTTTAAACCTGATGACTAATCAAATTTCCCACATATTTTATAAGTTTTTCATACATTTTTCTATCTAATTATCTGAGATCATTTAACATCTTAACATCTTAACAATGATAAGTCAATATCTAAACATTGAGGATTACATAATGTGGAGTTGTTTTGATCCCATAGTGACAAATTTGGACAGTTCCAAGATAGTAGTAACCATCATTTCAACATCTGAACATCTGAGCATACCAAGTCATTAGGAGTCACTCTTATAATGACTCATTCTGAGTAATCATGAATCATTTTTCTAAATGTAGAAATTGCATAGCCACTGGTAGAATGGTATATAAGGGGCCTAGTTTTCCCCTCTGATAAAAAGAATCCCCCTTTTGTGAAAAGTGTTTGAGTGTGAATTGAGTGAATATTAGTTTATTTCTCCACTCCTTAGTCATCATTTCCCACAACATTCTGACTATCTGAGATAACTTCTAAATAATCTTTAATTACACTAGCTAACACACAGTTGTTAGTTGTCTAGTGTAGTTCTGCTTCACTCTCTTTGTGACACAGGAAATCAATTCTGTGAGAGAATTATCTTCATTAATTGAGTGATGACAAATAAGGCTTATACTTTAGTCAATAATATTAAGAGCTTGACTTACTTTAAGACTATGTTAAGAGGATGTACTCTGTTCTGATTCTGTGTCATACTCATCATGAGTGCCTGAGCAGCAGAGAAGTTGGTTTTGAGGTCACATATTGATTGATTCAATTGTATCTGATTCTTAGTTTGCTCTCCTAATTGTGAGGATAAGAAGTAGTCAAGAGATATATTGTGAAATATTCTTATACTGTCAATTCATTAGTTGTAACACTGTATCAAGCCAGTTATCAATTCAGTTATACTCTGCTCTGTCCCATTCATTCTTTCAAGTTGCCTAAGTAATGCATCAAGCCAGTTAACAGTAATTGTTCTTTCTAAGCTACCTGAGTACTGCATCACACCAGTCAATGGTAGCTAATCTATCCAAGTATCCTAAGCACTGCATCATGCCAGTTAATGGATACCAACCCCTGAGATTTCCCAAACCATCTCAACCCTTTTAGTCAATTGTAAATTGCTTTGAAAAACAACTGCAACTTTGTTTTTGCATCCCCAACAAACACCATGTTATCAACCATTGGTAATTGTCTGAACTATTGACCATGGAAGGATTGTGAAACCTGGTGAATTTCTTACCAATCACATCCTAGTAAGACAGCATGAGTGACTGGGACAGATAGGTGAGTATAGTAGTGAGAGCACAAGGCAAATAGGCGAAACATGTAATAATGCTGCAGTGTACTGCAGCACAAGGCATGTAACAGTGCTTGCCATGGGATCAGTTTTGATAGTTACTGAATAATATGCACCAAACAGAGCTAGATGGACTTAGGTAGGACATGGGTGGATGCTGCAGTTTGGAGGTTGGTATGAGTGCTGTTGGCTTTCAGCTCCCTTAGCATAGACTTGGGATGAGTGTGGAATACTTGGGACATGAGCCCAGCAGCAATATGGTTGTCACATCACTACCTTCACTATCATCTTTATCTTTGGTATCTCCCCATTGCCCATCACTTGGCCTCTGCTGTTCAGTGTAGTCATTGGCATACATCACTACCTTAACCTTCAGCATTTGCTTACATATCACTCAACACTATCACTATACAGTGTAGCTGTCAGTATCATTGGCAACATTGGTATCATTGCCATAGCATATCTCCAGCAAGTATTAGCATTGGAATTGCCAGTATCCTTTGCACTAACAGCAGCAACTTTACTGCTACCTTTGGTGCCAATTATATGAAGTATCTCATGTTTTGCTAGAGTAGCTTAGCTTACCATACTGACTAGCAACCACTCAGGTCAAATGTTCTTGCCTTGCAAGTGAAGCAGCTGGGTAAGGCATCAACATATACTAACCTAGGTAGTAGTTCACTATCACCTGAGCTAGATTGTCATCTTTACAACAGACTATATCCAAACAACATCTCTCTTTAGGGTCAAACATTCTTGCACTGTGAGTGAAGCAACTGGGCAAGGCTAGGACCTCAACAATATTTTGGATAGACATTTCTAGTAGTGTCTAGCCATTGTTGACTTGTCAGCAGTAGTGTTTGACAGCACATCAGAGATTACCACCCAGACTATCATGTTATAGCTTACTCTTGGCCAGCTGTCTTGTACAAGGACAAACAATATGACTCACAAAACCCTACAAACAATTTGTTTAAAGGGTACTTGCTTTTAAAGGTATGTGTTGTGAAGACAAATGACCATTTACTAAGGTTGCTTACAGACCTTCAAATATATTTTCACGTCTCCTACCTCTGTAGAGATGGAAGGCCAGGAGGAGCCCAGCCTGGATAATATTTCCACACAAGGCCACCTAAAGCAGCAGAGGACCACTGGCAAGCATCACACTCACTGTGATGTTGCAGGACTGTTGAACATGAAATCAGTACAACTGTGGGCAATCACATATATAGCAGTACAGGTGAGTATAATAGATTGCTCTTTATCCATGCACTAGTACTGCTGACATGGCTGGCTATCTCAGCTCAGGTTTTCCTTATCCAGTATGGGATCATGGTGAGTTGTAGATGATGGATTCAATAATCAGGAGTTCTACAATGACATTGTAGATTTCCTTGAGCTTCCTATGACACCAGATGCATCTAAGGAAGTCAACAACTTATTACTTTGGTGGAATCAGTGAGTTATTATGCAGCTGTAATTATTTACTCTTGGTCTCATTATACTGTAACATTAGTATGATTTTTGGATGCAGACATATATCTCCCTATTGTCCCCAAAGAGTGTAACAGTTATCTGTTGCTTGATGTCAGGTAGATGTTAGCTCAGAGTTTGCAGTGTGACAGTCCAGCTGGCACTGGCCTTGCATAGGTTCATTTCCATTATTATCTAACCCCTATACTGCATAGTGTGACCACCCCTAACCCTATTGCTATGAATATATACAGCTACTGAGGATACTGCATGCTTGCTGGTTACTATACCAAAGCACCGAGTCATGTTTCACAAGCTGATGCCCATCGAATGCCTATGCCATGCTCACTAGTTCCATTTGAATGCATGCTGCAGTACATGCAGCACTATTACATATCACTATGGCTAAGTTTTGCTTACTTGCTACTGTTCTTGCCTATTGATTCTGCTTACTTATGAGGTATGATAAAAAGCTGCTGACTTCTCCTCCATACTTTACTCCTGTTAAGATCATACTCAATAGGTGAGAGATCTGAAGGGCTTTGGCCTCAGTTCATACACTGTGCCCCTTTCCCAAGTACCACCCTTTATTTCAGAGGAGTAATCTATGTCCAAGGATCCAGAAGTGCTTGCGTAGCAGATCTGAGGGTCTGAAGGTATTGGATATGGTATGTTCAAAGGATATCCAAAACGTATGGATGGAAAGAGTATGTCCGGAGGGTATCCAGAGCACACAGATGGATTCAAGGTATGAGGCTAGTAGCGGACAAGGTCTGTATTAGAAACTAACAGATATAGACTACCGGAGGTAGAGTTGGAAGTGTAGACTATAGGAATCAATCCTAAGTCTCAGAAGATACTTAGAGCTGGAAGAGGATCAAGTTCGGATGAATGGAATGAGCAGAATCTAAGATGATATTTGAACTAAGGTTCTCTAGAGTTGTACATGTAGTTTATATACTGTAGGTAGATAGTACAGATAATCAGCAAGTCCAGAACCAGAGGGCTATGCACAAAGTATAACAGAAGTCTATTAGTAAATGCGCAGTGGATCAGCAAATGTGAGTCAGATATGAAGCACAGGTAACAGATCAGTAAGCAGGACAGGAATATACACAGCCGGGACACCAGTACAGGTAGATCACTGAAAGGGGATAGAAGCAAGTATGCACAGTGGACTTAGAACACAAGAAACTGGGGCTCTCAGATGGGTGATCCAGATTGGATCTGTGGTCTGGATAGAAGCAGGATTGATCAGATTGGATTGGATCTGATTGGATCTGAGATCAGATGTATGGAATATGACAACTCCCCTTTTACCATACATCAGTAGGAGAAGTCACTTATATTATTTCTTACATCATATCACTCATTTGATGGGATCTCCATACTGCTACTGCTACTGCCATTTAAATACATCTTCTTTGAAAATCTAACATCCCTAAATTCTTTGATGGTCTTTGCCATCCCACTATACTCATCACTATCACTGCTATCTCTGCTAAACATCACTATCATTGTAGTATCACTTCAGTCAACCACTTGAAAAGACCTCTTAGGTCTATGATATTGTGGCTAGCAAAGGACCTAGTGGGTGTGCTTTAGGATGGTATTCCCAATA
>MU172927.1:133945-145333 GCA_016695475.1 Suillus decipiens | reverse complement strand
TCATATTCTAGAAGTTTCTAAGATCACGTGATACTATCTTATCTTATCTTATCCGATAGCATCATAGAAGATCTCTTCATCTTCATCAGGAAGTTCGACTATAGAAGTGGATGTAGGGATTTCGGTAGGGTTAGGGTTTGTCTTAGTGCTGGGTTTAGACGCTTTGGGAAAATTGAGAAAATAATAATGATTTGTGTGAGGAATTAATGATATTACCCCCTCTCTAGGATGAGCATCATCGTGAATGTATGATGGTCGAATATTGTGTGCTCTCCATTGTTTGAAATCATCTGAATTAAGTATAGATCCTTGAATTTGTTTGGTTTTAGCTGCCATGGGATTTTTTTTATGAAACTCTGCTATCAGAATCGGGGAATTCTTGACATTTTCTTCTGGTTCCCATGTCAACTCCTCAATTGGATATCCTTCCCATTTTACTCAGTATTGCAGCTTTCCTCGGAATAAATGGCTATCTAATACTTTTTCTACAACAAATTCTTCCTGATCGTCAACTATGTCAGGAGGTGGTCGGGTAGGTTGAGAATGAGGAATCAATCGAGATGCATAGTATGGGGTGAGTAATTCAACATGAAACACTGGATGAATCTTATAGTTTTCTGGTAATTTCAATTTATAGTTCACTTCACCGATCTTCTCTAGTATTTCAAAGGGCCCAAGATGATGATCTGACAACTTTTGACTTGGACGACGTTGTTTAATGTTCTTTGCGTCTAGTCAGACCTTGTCTCCCTTTTGATACTGTGGTGCATCTTTTACTCCTTTATCATAGAACCGTTTCATTCATTCATTGACAAGTTTCAAAGTAACTTGTGCATCATCTCTTGCTTCTTTCATTTGATCCACTCTTTCATTGGCAGCAGGAATTCGGGAGTTGGAATTAGGAGATATCATGAATTCAGGATTATATCCATATAGAACTTTGAAAGGGCTGTGACCTGTCACCATGACTGCATTGTTGTGTGAAAATTCGGCAATCGGTAACCAAGATACCCAATCATTCTGTCTATAAGAGGTGAACATGCATAAATATTGTTCTACTTCTTGATTTATGCATTCGGTTTGTCTGTTGTAAAGACTACAATCTAGCTAGGCTGATAGCGAACTACCGCCTAGACTAGTATATGTCAAGTGCTTGCCTAGCTGCTATCCTTGCAGTGCAAGAATGTTCAACCCGAGGGGCTACAGGTGAATATACTTCGTCAAGTGCTGTTATAAGACGTGTGATACTCCTATAAAGTGTTCCCGAGGCTAACAGTAGCGTTGCTGCTGATAGCGCTGTGTTTTCCGTGGATGCCGATGCTAAGCGCCATGCAAAAGGTAGATACCATTAGTACTGATGATGCCGATGATGCCGTGAGGGCCGTTAATGACAAGCATGGTGAAAGTGTATGCCGTTATCCATGATAGTGCAGTATACTGGGGGTCAGCGAAGAGTGATAGTGTGATAGCGATGAAACCAATGATACCAGTGTTTAGCAAAGGTAGCGGTAAGGGAAGCGTTCAGAGTGTGGAGTGTAAAAGGATTCTTCAAAGATATTTCAAAGAAAATATATTTGCATATAGTGATAGCGGTAGCGGTACAGGAATCCCGTCTAATGAATGATATGATATAAAATGATTGTAAGTGACTATCCCTGCTGCTGTAGGGTTGAAGGGGAGTATCCCACAGAGGAGCAGTCATCAGTCTTTTTATCATACATCATAAGTACATGGAATTGATAGGTGAGAGTAGTAGTGAGCATATGAGACTTAGCCCTAGCAATATGTAATAGTGCTGCATGTGCTGCAGCACACATTCTACATGTAATAAAGCTTGCTGTGGGATCAGCATGGTAAATGGGAATGTACTACGCACCAAAGGGAACTAGTTGGTCATGGCATGGGCATTCAGTGGACATCAGCTCATGGAAATGTGTCTCAGTACCATGGTATGGTAGTCTGGCAAGGGCATGGTAACCTTGGTAACTACATATATTGATGGCACTAGGGTTAGAGGTGGTCGTGCTATTTGGTATAGGGGCTAGACAAATAATGGAAATGGACTCATGCAAGGCTAGCGCCAGCTAGACTGTCACACCGTCTGTGTGGGGATGATAGGCGGTTGAAGCAGACCATTTTGTGCCTAATCATTTTGACATTTGTCCCATGAATTTAGATATGAACTGTGTTCCTCTATCTGAAATCACTTTCTTTGGTGTTCCATGATGTTTCCATACATTTTTCAAAAATAGCTCAGCAATTTCCTTCAAGTCTACTTCTTTGGTGGTAGGAATGAAGTGTGCTTGTTTTGTAAATCGATCAATGACAACAAAAATGCTATCACACCCTTCACTCTTTGGCAAATCCACTATCAGCTCACATGTGATCATTTGCCAAGGTCCTTCTGGAACTTCATTTGGCTGTAAAGGTCCTGTTGATTTACTAGGATAAACCTTTGTTTGTCTGCAACAATCGCAACCATCTACATAATCATGGATATACTTCGTCATTGAAGGCCACCAATAGTTTCTGGAAACTAATTCTAAGGTTTTAGCATGTCCAGGATGTCCAGCCGGTGGTGAGTCATGGAATAACTCTAATATTTCTCAGCGGATTTCTTTATCATTTGGAACGTATACTAAGCCTCAGAATAACACCAATCCATCTTCAACATTCCATTCTTCAACCCCTCTACGCAATTGCACCAGTGCTGCTTTTAGCGTTTCTAATGCTTTCATTACTTCAGGCTCTCATTCTGTGCATTGTCTAATCTTTTTCAAAAGAGATTTTTCTCCTTTGATAAGAACTTGGCCTCTTTTAGCAGCATTGACTTTGAAAAATTCCGGTTCAAGCAAAATGCGATCAGAATTGTTGTTTTCTACCCCCCCTCTGTGGTCTGATCTCCAAGACAGACAATTGGCCTTATCATTGACTACACCAGGCTTATGTTGGAGCGTAAATTCATACTCCACTAGGAACAAACTCCATCTAGCTTGCCTTCTTGTCAATTTTTGGTTTGTCATGAAATATTCAAGATTCTTATGATCTGTCCAAATCTCCACTGGGTGAGGTGCTCCCTGCACATAGTGCCTCCACTCTTCTAACGCACGAATGATTGCTAATAATTCTTTGTCATGAATATCGTAATTTCATTCTGTATCATTCATTGACTTCGAATAATAAGCGATAGGATGCCATAGTCCATCTTCCATGAGTTGAGAAAGAACTGCTCCAGTTGCGTAATCAGAAGCATCTGTTTCTATCTTTTTCTTTTTCTCAACATCTGGCATTACAAGGACTGGAGCTTCTGTAAAGTGTTTCTTAAGTTTGTCAAACACATTTTGTTGTTTCTCTGTCCAATTCCATGGAACATCTTTTCTTAGCAAATCATTCATTGGTCTGGCTATATCTGAGAACCCCAATATGAATCTTTGATAGAAGTTGGCAAAACCCATGAATGCTTGTATATATTTTACACATTTGGGAACAGGCCATTTTAGTACTCCTTCTACTTTCACAGGGTCCATAGATACATTGCCTTTTTCCACGATCAACCCTAAGAATTCAACTTTAGACTGTTCGAAGCTACATTTTTCTGGCTTCAAAAACAGGTCGTTTTCTTTTAGTCATTTGAGTACTTCTCACATGACACTTCAATGTTGCTCTCTATTTCCATTTGTAAAGACCAAGATGTCATTGATGTAGACAATGACCGTCTTTCCATCAATAAGATCTCTAAATATTTCATTCATCATGGTCTGGAAAGTTGCTGGAGAGTTTGTTAATCTGAAGTACATTATGGTTGGTTCATGGTGACCAAAAGGCATTTTGAAAGCTGCCTTCCACTCGTCTCCTTCTTTCATCCGAATGTTATTGTATCCCCATTGTACATCCATTTTAGAGTACATCATGGCACCAGTTAAAGTGTCAATCAAATCTGTGTTTTTAACCATTTTCTCATTGAGCTTTCTGTAGTCCATAACTGGTCGTAATTTGCCATCTTTTTTAGCCACAAAGAAGAAAGGTGCTGCAACAGGAGATTGTGAATCTCTAATACGTCCTAATGCAGTTTCAGCTTTCAACCAATCTTTCAGTGTGTCCATCTCTTGGGGTGATAAAGGATATGGTTTCACATTCGGTGGAAGATCATTCTTGTCTTTGAGATCTATCACATGATCCCACTTCTTTCTTTCAGGAAATCTCTTCAATTCCTCTTCTGAGAACACTCCTAGATAATCATGAAGCCATTCTGGAACCATCTCTTCTACTGATTTTTTCTTTTTAGTAGCTTCTTCTGCTACTTTCTGTTCTGTGGCAATAGAAGCTTTGTACCTAATCCAGATATTCTCAGGACTATCTTCATCTTCTACTTCTTCAACCATTGCCCTCTTCTTCACCATGCCTTTGTCGTCATCTTCCTCTTCCATGGGAATCAGATCTGGCAAGTCTTCCTTTTTTTGGAATTTATGTTTTTCTTTATTTTTTTTGTCTTTTTTCTTTTTTAGATTCACATTTAACCGGACATCTAGATAAGGAAAATCATCCTGAATTCCAATCAATATCAGGGTTATGGTATCTCAGCCAATCTATGCTGATAATAACATTGTCGCTTCCAAGATCAGTAATCATGAAGGCTGCTTTTTCTTCTTCATGATCTCCAACCTTGAGTCCTAATTCAGCGAAACGAGTCATTGATCTGGCAGCATTTAGCGAGCCATCAATGTTCTTGACTGGTATGGGATGCAATAATTTACGACATTGAACGTCATTATCCTTGACAAATCTCTCACTTATAAATAGCATTGATGCACTGCAATCCACAAGTGCTTTTATGTCTGCTTGTCTGTTCTTTCCTTTCAATGTAACTGGAATATAAAAATGCTCAGATTTGGATCATATATACACTTCAGTTACATTGGCGAAAGTAGAAAGAATAGAGAAACAATTGTTTGGGTCTAGGTCCGCAGACTCTGACTTCAACCTTTCTAAAAACCCTTGCCTTCTTTAGAGGCAAGCCACTGCTCAAACCACTTTGGAGCTTTGGATTCTTCTTTGGCAGACAATGCCTTCACTTGCACTGGTTTTGGCACCTCTTTACAGTTCCTAGCCATGTGGCCTTCTCCTCCACATCTGTAACATTTGAAAGCACCAGGCTTTCCTTGCAGTTTGGGAGCGTTTCGTTGTCTCCCGGAGTCGACGTCCATGGCGTCACTGTCCTTGGGTCCAGCCCTTGAGGAAGAAGGAACTCCACTAGTAGACTTGGGAGTCCACCAGGTGTTTCGCTTCTTCTCTGCATCCAACTCTTCAAAGTTTTGCCCAATCTCAACTGCTCTTTCAACCAAATTGTTGAAAGTGTTCTTCTCCTTGAGCGCAACATGTGCAAGTTGTTCTTTGATCCAGGATTATAGGCCAGATCAGAATTTGAGGTGGAGATTGTAGTCAGAGAAGTTGGTGAAAACAGATTTCTGTTTGAAGGATGCAACATATTTGGGTACTGTGCTAGAGCCTTGCCTAAGGGTCTCTAGTTCTCGGATGGCTTTTGCTTCTTTGTTTTTGTCTTTGAACATGCATGAGAATTCTTCCATGAAGCTTGCAAAAACTAATTCTCCTGTGGCTTGTTGTTTAATGTAAGGTTCTGCCCATTTTCCAGCATTTCCCTTTAGGTAAGATAAAAGAAGTGAAAGGTGTTGTTGTTGCATGGCATTGGGGTATTGTGAAAGATAAAGTGAAACTTGCACCAAGAATGTTTCAATATCGATGGAGTCTTTTTCTCTAGTAAACTCTGTAGGTTTAGCAATTTTCAGAGCTCCTCCAGGTTTCATTGATTCTTTCTTCTTTAACTCCACTATTTCTTCTTGTTGTAAACAGAGTTGTGTCTGGAGTTCGTCATTTTGTTCCAATAGATCGTGATTCAAATCTTGAATCCTCCGGAGTTGTTCTGGCATGGGAGCAAGTGCTTGCTGCACCATGGTGTTGATATATTGCACCAATTCTTGGGCATTCTCAGCAGGGACAGCAGACATAGTGCCAGTTGTGTTCTGGAACCTGAATCACTGATGTCTGTGGTTGACTAGTCGTAACAGTCAACCTGAATAGGAAAGATGATGAAAGAGGAATGTGAAAGAGAATATGTAAATGGAAAACTGAGCGGTCCCCGATATCTGATCAGATCTACCTCATACTCAGGTCCTAAAGGGTTCTTTAATCAACCCAACTAGGCACTTCCCTATTTACTGACTAAAAGAGGATGTATGTAAAGGTTTTCATAAACCTTCCAAGTGGGAAAAACTCCAGGGACAGGTGATCTTCCAGCTGAAGCTTACAAGCGACCATCTATCGTGAACAAGGAGACAATTCCACTAAATACTCAGAAAGAAGACTAGGCCTTCTATTGTACGAAGATGAAAGTGTAACGTAAAAAGAAACTATAGTAGAACTCAGCAGGCAGGGTCTTGGGCCAGCACTGAGGTCATGGATCAAACGCCTAATGTCATCTGTCCTCCGTCTACTGGCAGCAGCAATGTAAGGCTGGGCCTGGTAGAGGTCTACTAACTATGAAAGGTGTATGTATGAATATGCTCAAAGTGAGCAAAAAGATGATGTGAAGAATGAAGTTTATACTGTCCTCAACAACCAATGTGCTGTTGGAGGCGAGTATAGAGATGATAGGACTTCTTGAAGTAGATATCAGCAGTTGCTGAGACTGACATCAAAAAGAAGTAATGCAGCAGTATGCAAGTCGGAGTCCCCTAAAGTTCAAACCTAATGTCACAACCCTTATAACCACTTAAGGCACGGGCAGATACTAGGACTCAAACTGAATGTTATCACAAGAGAGAAGAAAGCAGGTACATCTTGGTTGCTACTAGATGTAGATACAAGAGGTTTGAACTAAAGAACTACTACGACAAAACTAGCTAACTATATAGGCATATTGAAACTGAGATATAAACTGAGTCTGAAACTACTAACCAATCAGAAAATAGAAATGAGAATCATACAATGTGATATTGTGACATTATTGATGACATCATAATGACATCATATTCTAGAAGTTTCTAAGATCACATGATACTATCTTATCTTATCTTATCCGATAGCATCATAGAAGATCTCTTCATCTTCATCAGGAAGTTTGACTATAGAAGTGGATGTAGGGTTTTCGGTAGGGTTAGGGTTTGTCTTAGTGCTGGGTTTAGATGCTTTGGGAAAATTGAGAAAAGAATAATGATTTGTGTGAGGAATTCATGACAGTATACAAACTATTTGCTATTCAGGGTATATATTGTAAGAGTACAGTGATTGAGATGGGGAAAAGGTATACTATGTCAAAATCTACATGACCAAATACAGCAAATGAGGTATGATAGGTGGATGGCCAGTATTATTGAAATAAGACTGGATGTAGAAGAGACAGCATTCTTTCATCCCCTTCCATATGTCATGCTCGCATCTGGTAGCATCAAGAGGCTGATTGAGGGACTTGGGAAAGTGCTCCCACATTGACAACACCTTACAAAAACTTTTGAAGTACAGCAAAGCAGCATTGAAAGATGGCACATTGAGTATGTCATTCTCTTGAGAAAAGTCCCTGTTCCAAACTCTCAATGACTTTGATGGGAAAATACTATGAAGAAGTTCCATCCTTTTCTTCCTTGCCTCATTGTCCTTATGTGCATTGTGCCCAAGATGTTCATCAAGGTTGAGAAGTTCATATCAGAAGCTTTGCTCACAGATTTCATACACAATTTGATGTACAAGATCTGCAGGGGGATTGTCGAGCATGGAGATAGCTATGTGCTTTCTGTGCCAATGAACATTTGTAGGTCCTGCCCACAAGGCCTGCAGTACCGTGACTTCCTTTGGAAAGAGTGTAGCAGTAGTTGCTTTTGACCTACTGGTCTTACTGGACATCTGAGTGTTAGAAGGATCCTGAGTGTGCTGAGATATCAAAACATTGCACCAGTTCTGGGCCTGAGGAAGAGGGCAAGGGCTTTCCTTGTAGACATGTTCCAGCCAGGTTGGGCAGCATGCCAGTCAGTTGGCAAGGTACTTCATTAATGATTGCAGGGAAAGAACATTGACAAACAATTCCAGATCAGGAAGCAAGTAACTGTCATCCATTTGGTCCCTGGGATGCTTGATGCAGAGGAATTCTTTCTTGGCTTCCTCTAAAGCTATTTTGAAGAAAGAATTCATAGGCAGCATGTAAGGATGATCTATGTTAGACCATTTATTGCAGCCAGATGCAGCTTTGTTCTGATGAGGAGCAGTTATATTATCTGAGGAATAAATTAGACATGGCAGCCATGAAAGAAGATGGCTGAACATACATGGTGCAAGCTTTACTTTCATTTTCACCTTCCCTTTGTGTATGGGAGCCTTTCCTACCAATGACTCCATCATGACCAATTCAACTTGAGGTTTTGGAGCAGGCAACTTCTCAAAGTTAGAATATGGCTGACACATGGCCTCATGATGCCAGTGATTATTCAGACCTCTAGCAATGATGTTGAAGGGCTGAGCAAAGAGTTTGAGGGGATCATGATACATGCTGATGATGAGGTCATCAGGTGATGTGAATGAGACAACTTTAACAATGTTCATATTTAAGGAGATGAGTCTAGTGTTGTGAATAAGCCAGACAGGAACTCCAGCAGCATATACCTTTGTGGTGATAGCAATGTCTTGAGTGAAACACCCCATCCATTTAGGGTCAACCTTATGGGTAGTGTCAATGAATCGCATGCAGGGCTTGATTACTTTGTAGAAGTCTAGAACTGCCCAGATATCAAGAAATTGGTGCTGATATTCAGCAATGACAATGACAATGTCACTGTAAAGACTACAATCTAGCTAGAGTGATAGCAAACTACCCCCTAGACTAGTATATGTTGAGTGTCTACCCAGCTGCTATACTTGCAAGGCAAGAACATTCGACCTGAGGGGTTGCTAGTGAATATACTCCTGTCAAGCACTAATGTGTGATGTGTGATACTGCTATAAGATGTTGCTGAAGGTAGCAGTAGCATTACCACTGATAACACTGCAAATACCATGGATGCTGATGCTAAGCATGCTGAGTGGGATTGATACCAGTGATGCCAATGATACTGATGGTACTAGGAGTAGCATTAATGATGAGCCACATGATAGCATGAGCTGAAGACTATAATAGTGCTGTATGCTGAGGGACAACAATGAGTGATGGCATGATAACAATGATACCGAGGCTTAGGAGAGGGTAGCAGTGAAGGCAATGAGTATAGCGATGATAGCATCGATAGTGATGCATATAGTGGGATGGCGAAGACTGTTGAAGAATTCAGAGATGATATGTTATTTCAAAGAAGATGTATTTTTGTATTGCAATAGCGGTAGCGGTATGGGAATCCCATCAAATGAACAATATGATATAAGAAATAATTGTAAGTGACTTCTCCTACTGCTGTATGGTAGAAGGGAAGTGTCAAATGGAGGAGAAGTCAGCAGTCTTTTATCATGCATCATAAGTACACAGAATCGATAGGTGGAAACCTAGCAAGTATGTGAGACTTAGCTGTAGTAATATGTAATAGTGCTGCATGTGCTGTGGCATGCATTCTACATGTAATAAAGCTTGCTGTGGGATTAGCAGTGGTAGATGGTGTCATATTCCATACATCTGATCTCAGATCAGATCAGATCCGATTGATCCTGCTTCTATCCAGACCACAGATCCAATCTGGATCACCCATCTGAGAAACCCCAGTTTCTTGTGTTCTAAGTCCACTGTGCATACTTGCTTCTATCCCCTTTCGGTGATCTACCTGTACCAGTGTCCCAGCTGTGTATATTCCTGTCCTGCTTACTGATCCATTACCTGTGCTTCATATCTGACTCATGTTTGCTGATCTGCTGTAGTGACCATATTGCCACTAGGCTTGTGTCCTAGCTATTTTACACGTGTCTCAGATCATAGCCAAGGGAACTGAACGTCAAGCAGCACTCATACCGACCATCCAAACTGCATTGTCCATCCATGTCCATCCTATGTCCATCTAGCTCCATTTGGTGTGTATTAATTAGTAACTGTCGAAACTGATCCCACAGCAAGTGCTATTACATGTACGCCTCATGCCACAGTACCCTGCAGTGTGATTACATATTCAGTTCAATTGCCTTGCACACTCGCTACTATACTCGCCTATCCATTCCGGTCGCTCACGCACTATGTTAAAAAGCCTCTCAGATATTTCTCGTACTTTACTTCCTCGTTCTGTGGTAGCTGTAGAAGTCACTTGTAGTATTATCTTTTGTTTCATGCAAATTATATCTTTATTCTTGCCTTAAGCTTTCGACCTATCGGCACTTAGTACCACTATAAGTTGCCATGGGATACTATGAGCTAAACTCTCGTTCTTAGGCTTTTGATTTCATTATGGAGTATTGGACTGCTACCAGTGACTCTTACAGTTGCTGCTGTTCCTGATCACTATCATGTGCACAGCGTTCACATTTTGGCAGTTACTGCGGTCGCTATCTTGGTACCACTAACTAGCATGCTTGCTGTTGAGCTTTCATTCACAGATTATCTTGTTCTGCCATAGTGCCGCTGATGGTGGTAACATTCGGAGTGATCTCTTAACTCTATTGTCTAGTCTGACTGCATTCCCTCGCTAACTAACAAAAGGAAATTGCTTCTATTGCAATCCTCTTGGGTCAAACTACATACTCGCACCTTCAGTAGGATAAATAGTTGTGTCTACCAGTAGGCCAGCTGTTATTTCCTTGTTTCACTGCTGTGCATTTACTAATAGACTTCTGTTATACTTTGTGCATAGCCCTCTGGTTCTGGACTCGCTGATTATCTGTACTATCTACCTACAGTATATAAACTACATGTACAACTCTAGAGAACCTTAGTTCAAATATCATCTTAGATTCTGCTCATTCCGGTCATCCGAACCTGATCCTCTTCCAGCTCTAAGTATCTTCTGAGACTTAGGATTGATTCCTATAGTCTACACTTCCGACTCTACCTCCAGTAGTCTATATCCATTAGTTTCTAGTATGGACCTCGTCTGCTGTCTTCTTGGATAAGTGGGCCATGGATAAACACCTACAAAACCAAATATCCCCACAGTCAGTGATTCAGACAAATGCCAATGACTGATAACATGGTTGTTCATGGGTGGCTGTTCATGTTCCTCAAACTATGGTCAGCAAAGGGGGGCTCTTGTGAGACTGGCAAGGAAGGAAGACACAGAAGTCAAACAAACTAGAAGCAAAACAGCAGTCAAATCACTTTCTCTAATGGAATGCAGGTGTTTTGGTGCAAACTGTGCTACTGCAGTTTGTGGGAAGTTACAACAATCACCCTTGTCAGACAAGCAGGTAGAATCCCTG
>MU172927.1:108760-130438 GCA_016695475.1 Suillus decipiens | reverse complement strand
CGACTCTACCTGCGGTAGTCTTCCTCTGTTAGTTTCTACTTCGGACCTCGTCCGAAGTAGTCTACACTTTCTCTACTTCACATCCGGACCTACTCCTCCATAGTAGTTATACCACTTCATCCATCTGTACCCCTATCCGTCCATCCGTTCATCTGTCCATCCATCTATCCATCCATCCATCCATCTGCCCATCTGTCCATCTGTCCATCCATCCATCTGTCCATCTGTCCATCTATCTATCTATCCATCTACCCATCCGTCCATCCATCTATCTGTCTGTCTGTCTATTCATCCGTCCATCCATCCGCCCATCTGTTATCCACCTAACACTCCGCTACTCCTGCTCTCGGATCCTTGGACCTTTGGATCCTCGGACCTTCAGATCCTCAGACCTTCGGATCCTCATACCCTCGGACCTTCGGATCCTCGGACCTTCGGACCTCAGACCCTTGGTCCTATGGTCCTATGGTCCAGTCCTATTCTATCCTCCGTCCTATTGTTACATCCCTCACTGTTCTACTCTGGACTTCGTCCAGGTAGTCTTGTCATCATCCCCTATCATCCAGGAATAGTTTCGGCACATTCCCGCGCTCATCCGGAAGTCCTTCGGAGCTCTATTGAGCTATCCTGCCCTAGAGTTCGCCTGGACTACATCCAGACTTCACCAGAACTCTCCCTAGGACTTCATCCGAAATTAAGGGGCAATACTCGGGTAAGGGGCACAGTGTATGAGCTGAGGCCAAAGCCCCTTTATGATCCATTAACCCTCCGAGCACGTCTCTAACAATGATGTTCTACTACCCCAGGCATTCTACTACATTCTGTTACATTCTCCTGACTCATAGACCTGCCCTAAAGTCTCTACATACTTTAGTATTTAAAGGTCTCCGTGTACTTGTAGATTCCTCACTTGAATCTTACTGGGTTTTACCTGGAACATCCTTCACTAGAGCCTTCCAACTCTAGTCGTCATTGAAGTCGTCTTTCAAAGTCTTAGCACTCCTAAGTCTTTGCCGAACATGATTATATTTGACACAGACAGTCTAGCCCTCTCTACGAACTAGCCTGTCTGCGTTGTCTGAAGTATAGTACTCTTTTGTACTTCGACACTGATACCATTTCAACTGCTGCTCTCTTTTGAGCCATTGCCAATGAGACCTATCCCAGTTGTAACAATCCGGATCAGTCAGATCGGATCTGAGATCAGATGTATGGAATATGACAGTATCCCCCCTTTAGGGCTGAACCCCTGAGGCATAAGAAGTGTCGATCCAGATCGGATGAAATTAATGCGAGATGATGGAGAAGTTTGATGGTTGATGTGCTGAGTCTGTAATCTGACAGATATATGGATGTCAGATGTCTGAAGTGATTCCTAACCCCCACTTTCTTATATCTCAAACAACAACTGCTTTTATCATGTCTGGAGAAGGATCCCATATCCCTGACTCTGCTGCAGACCTTGTAGCAGACTTGGAGAAGAAGTTGGCAGCTGCCAAAGCTGACAAGGAGTGGAAGTGCAAGGAGGAGGAGGAATGGAAGTGTCAGGAGGATCTGCAGAAGATAGAGGAGGCTGAGAAGTGGAGGGTAGCAGCAGAGGAAAAGAGGCAGAAGGAGATTGCAGCAGAGACAGTGAGTTTCAGATGTTTGTTCTGTTCCCTTCCTAACTTTTGGAAGTCTTGTGCTTTGTCTTCAGACAATGATGGATCCTGTGCACATTGTGCTGGAAAGGGTCAGATCTGTCTGTGGACAGATGCAGACAAGAATGCCCTGGTGAGTCTATAGAGCTGTTTCAGATCCAAGCTAATGGGCTTTCAGATAGATCAAGTCTTGTGATCTGTGCTGTAGGGACAAGGGCACTTGTCCTGGGAGGCCCAGATCCGTCAAGGTTCTGAGGGGCAAGGGCAAGAAGAGACAGCACACTGTCAGATCCCCATCTCTGAGGGGTAAAGGTAAGAGATGTCAGAGGAGTCCAAGTCTGGATCCTTCAGAAGTTGTGGAGGATGATGGACAATCCTTGGTGATGGCCATCAACAATGTCTTGGCTGAGTTAGCTTGGACCAATTCTCTCCTAGAGCGAAGCATCCTGGCGGCAGAAGGCAGCAGGGCTGCAATGGACCGGATGAGCTCCAGACTGGAGGTGTTCCTCCAACAACAAAGGGAGTTTCAGGCCTTGCTTTTTGGGGAGCTTTGGTTGGGGATTCAGATCCCATCGGATGAGGTTCAAATGACTTCGGATGTTGAGGGGGAAGATGAGGAGATGAATAAGGGTTCTGGAAGTGAAAAAGACAGATCTGGAGGGGCGGAGGAGTCTATGGAAATGTAGTCTTTCCTAGTCCTGTGGCCTTTTCCAATACTTATACTTGTATTTCATATATCATTCATGTACTTCAGAGTTGAATAGGACCAGGTTTGTCCGGATATGCAGAGTGGAAGTTGGATATGAGTTCGGATGCATTTCTGAGCTCAGTAGCAAGTAACCATGAAGTCTCTTCGCCCACTCCTCCACATCCAGACCATCGGATGAGGTACAGAAGTTGACACTGGCATCTATGATGATCAAGTCTAGAGTCCAGGATTTCGGATATCTCGTATTCTGGTTCTTCATCAACCTGGACTGGAGGAGGAGGAGGAGGTTGGATGTGATTGGGGATCGTGTTCAGAATTGCTGGCTCTAGTTGGGAGATGTGGAATACAGGATGTACAGAATGCATAGAATCTGGAAGTCAGATGGTGAAGGAATGTGTGCCTGGATGAGACATAATTTCAAATGAACCTGAATTCTTTTCTGAAAGCTTCTTTGATGGGCGAGTGGAACGGAAGTACTTGGCTTTAATGAAGACTTGTTCTCCAATCCAGAAGTCCGGAGCAGGTTGTCTTTTAGTGTCTGCAGGTCCTTGATAGCATTTGTGCACTTCGGACATTTCTTCTTGGAGGAACTGGTGAAGTTCCTTAAGGTCTAGAGCATATTCCTGGGCACGGATGGAGGATAGATCATGTTCCAGATGGATGGAAATATTTGGATGATAACCCTTATTGGTGAAGAAGGGCGATACCCCAGTAGTAGCACTTGGAGCATTATTGTATGCAAACTCTGCTAGGGGTAGTAGCTTGGACCAGTTGTCATGTTGATAGTTGCAATAGATCCAAAGGTATTGTTCCAGTGTTTGGTTGGCATGCTCAGTTTGTCTGTCCCCTTCTGGATGATATCTGGATGTGAAGTATAGGACCATGTCTAATGCTTTTCCTAAAGACCAGAAGAAGTGGGATATGAACTCAGTTCCTTGATCTGAGGTTACATGGGACAGAACACCATGCTTGGAGAATACTTGAAGGAGGAAGAGGTTGGCGAGATCCGGAGAGGTTATGGTGTCATGAGTCAGAACAAATATGGCTTGCTTGGATAGGCAGTCTATGATGACAAGGATAGCTGTATGATGGAATTCCATGGTTTCTCTGGAACAGGGAGTTGCTTGAGTAATCCATATGGCTTGTGTCTCGGAACTTTGGCTTGGGTGCAGGAAGTATAGGACCTGACATAATCCTTTACATAGGTACATATTCTGGTGTAAAGACTAAAATCTAGCTAGTATGATAGCAAACTACCACCCAGGCTAGTATATGTCGAAGTCTACCTAGCTGCTATTCTCGTGAGGCAAGAATGTTCAACCCAAGGGGTTGCAGGTGAATATACTTCGTCAAACACTGCTATAAGACATGTGATACCCCTATAAGGTGATGCCAATGCTAGCAGTGGTGTTGCCACAGATAGTGCTATGTACTCCATGGATGCTGATGTTAAGCACTGCATGAAAGATAGATACAGATAATACCGGTGATACCAATGATACTGTGAGGATCGCTAATGATGAGCATGGTGATAGCATATGCCAATATCCATGATAGCGAGGTATACCAAGGGTCAGCAAAGAGTGATAGCGTGATAGCGATGAAACCGATGATACTGATGAATGCTGGTACTCAGCAAAGATAGTGGTAAGGGAAGCATTGAGAGCGAAGACTGTCAAAGGATCCTTTAGAGATATTTGGATTGCAAAGAAAATATGATTGTGCATAGCGAGAGTGGTAGTGGTATGGGAATCCCATCTTAATGAATGATATGATTAAAAAATGATTGTAAGTGACTTCTCCTGCTGCTGTACAGTAGAACGGGAGTATCAAATGGAGAAGTCAGCAGTCTTTTATCATATATTGTAAGTACACGGAATCAATAGGTGAGAGTAGTAGCGAGTATGCGAGACTTAGCCCTAGCAATATGTAATAGTGCTGTATGTGCTGTGGCATGTGTTCTACATGTAATAAAGCTTGCCATGGGATCAGCAGCAGTAGATGGGAATGTACTATGCACCAAATAGAACTAGTTGGCATGGCATGGGCATTCGATGGGCATCAGCTCGTGAAACATGTCTCGGTACTGCAGTATGGTAGTCTGGCAAGGGCACAGTAACCTCAGTAACTGTATATATTGATAGCGCTAGGGTTAGGGGTGGTCGTGCTATGCAGTATAGGGGCTAGACAATAATGGAAATGGACTCATGCAAGGCTAGTGCCAGCTAGACTGTCACACCAGGCCAAGTGTAGTTGCATCAGATGAGCTCAAGGGTACGATTTTGTCCAAAGTGTCCGGATAGGGGGTGGTCATGGCAGTTATGGAGGATGTGTAATCATAAGTCATTGGCTTCCAGGACATAGATACAGTTGTCACAGCAAAGGAATCCACTATCATTCACTGTCCATCTTGGATCCAAAGGTACCAGAAGATGTGTTTTGGCGATAGGGTCATTGGGAAGTGCGGTCAGGATGTCTTTCCGAAGGTTTTCCATATCCATAAGGACAGCTGCTCTAAGGACTGGAGGTGCTAGGGTTGTGGCTCATAGGGACAAAGCTAACTGTTCGGAAGTGAATACTGGGTGGAAATTATGAGGATTAACTTGAGTATAGTCCTTATCCCCCTCTTTGGGGTAGACATCCCAATGTCTTGTCAGGGAATCCAGTTTGGCTTTGAGTTTTCCAGGATGGAAATGGATGATGAGATTGAACTGATGGAGGAATTCTGACCAGTGAGCCTGATGGCAAGAGAGGAGTTTGGTGGTGGAAAAATACTTAAGGTTCTTGTGGTCTGTAACAACATCTATAGGCTCAGATGAGCCTTCTAGGTAATGTTGCCAGGTCCGGAAAGCCTTGTGGATGGCTAGGAGTTCCTTATCATGGGTGTCATAATTGAGTTCTGGCACAGATAGTGTACAGGAGTAGTAGGCAACCAGACAAAGCTCTGAGTCTGGACATACAATGGAAAGTATTCTGGCAATAGCATAGTCAGAGGCATCAGTTTCCACAACTATAGGAACATCCGGAATCCAGTGGGTAAGTACTGGAGTGGAAGTGAAGGCCTTCTTGAGTGTTTCAAAGGATTTCTGGCAGTCCTTGGAGAAGTTCCACGGAACTCCCTTGCATGTAAGCTGAGTGAGGGGAACTACAATATCCAAGTAATTGAAGATGAATTGACAATAGAAATTAGCAAACCCGAGAAAGGATTGAATGTCCTTGATCTTCCAAGGTTCCAGCCAATTAACAATAGACTGGATTTTCTCAGATGACATTGTCAAACCTTCCAGAGATAGCAGGTAACCAAGATACTCGACAGAGGATGAGTGGAATTCGCATTTTTCAGGTTTAGCATAGAGTCAATGTTTATGAAGATGGTGTAGTACTTCTCGGACATGTTTCCTATGACTTGTAAGGTCTTCGGAATAGATAAGAATATCATCCAGATACATGATAACGCATATATCCAGCATATCAGCAAAGACACTATCAACAAAATGTTGGAAAGCCACTGGCACATTTGTAAGACCTTCTGGTATTACCAACCATTCATAGGAGCCATAGCGCATACAGAAGGAGGTTTTCCACTCATCTCCTTCTGCTATCTGGATGAGGTGGTAAGCAGAACAGAGATCAATTTTGGTATAGACTTTGGCACAGCTTGGAGAGTCTAGGAGGTCGGCAATGAGGGGTAATGGATATCGGTCTTTCTTGGTAATCTGGTTAAGGCCACAGAGGTCCACACAAAGATGGAGGGAGCCATCCTTCTTTTTGACAAATAAGACAGGGGCTCCATGAGGAGAGGATGAGGATCAGAGGAGTCTGGACGAGATGTTTTCATCAATGAACTTCCAGAGGGCTTCAAGCTCAACTGGAGAAAGAGAGTATATGGTTCCAAGAGGTGGACTGGCCCCTTCTTCTAACTCAATTTTGAGGTCATAGGGTCAGTGAGGGGGGAGCTGCTCCACTTTGTCCTTGTCAAAGACATCTGTGAACTCATGGTATTTGGAGGGGATTCTGGAGAGGTCTGGAGGATCAGATGATACAGATGCGGATTGGAGGTGGGCTTCGGATGGATGGAGGTAGATGCTGAATTGAGTAGATCCTTCTAACTTGCAGGTATAGCAAAATGCCACTGTGTTTATCAGAGATATGTTAGGGACTGAGGTACTAGCAGAGGGTTTGGATTTGGTTGGAGGAGGAATCTCTTCCATGGATGGGATGCACAGAGGCAACAGAGATGTCAGAGAGGACATTTCTACCTTGGATGGAACTTCCAGAGGTAGCAGAGGTGTCAGATGGGAAACTTCTGCTGCAGATGGAATGTCCGAAGGCAGTGATGATGCAGATGGGTTCAACAATGTTTTTTGTATAGTCATCTGGAACTCAATGCTGCCCAATACCCAGTCAATCAATGGATTGTGTCGGGTGAGCCAGCTATATCTGAGTATGATATAACAAGAAGAATCCAAAGGGGTAATGTAGAATGTATCAGAGGTGACTACACTGGAAGAGAATCAGATGGATAAGTTTATGGCTTCAGAAATATTGTTATTGCAGGTACCATCAAACAAATGGAGCAGTAGTGGAGGAATCTGATAAGTAGGAATTTTATGTTTTCAGACAAAACTAGTGTCTATGAAGCAGTGAGAAGAGCCACAATCTATGAGGGCAGGAAATTCATATATATTGGAGAAAAATGGAAGAGAGACATATGGGCATAGAGAGTTCAGATCCAGAAGAGTTATAGCATTGAGTTGTAGCTCTGTTGTATGGGTTGGGCCAACATGACCCCCATCCCATATGGAGTCAAGAGGGTCACAGGCTAATTTTTTGCCTCATCCGAGGCTTCTGGATCTGCTTCCAGGGTAAGTATTGTAGCATGACCTTTAACTGCATGCAAGGTCAACTTGGTGCAGTTCCAGGCAGTATGACTGGGTCCGCCACAGAACATACAGAGTCTTTTGTCAAAAGGTCTCTGACGCTCCTCAGTGGTTAACTTTCCATCAGCTCTGATCCCATTGGGAAGGTCTGGAACCTTAGGAGCAGAAGAGGCTGCAGGATTAGATTTCATGGATCTAGTCATTTTGGATCCAGATAAGTTAGCATTCGTCCAGTCAGATACCGACTGTCTGGGAGGGTTGGAAAGGGTCAATCTGCTTTCCTGGGTGACTTCCCCCTTATGTTCCCAGTAACGGGCATCGATGGTCTGGGCGAGGGTTTTGAATTCTGAGAGGGTGGTGGGTTTACCCATGTGACTGATCTTGTCTTTGATTCGGTGTAAAGACTACAATCTAGCTAGGCTGATAGCGAACTACCCCCTAGACTAGTATATGTTGAGTGCTTGCCTAGCTGCTATACTTGCAGTGCAAGAATGTTTGACCTGAGGGGGATGCTAATTGAATATAGTCCAAGTTGCCAAATATAGCATGATAGGGGCTGATGATAGCAGTAAAGCTGCTGAAGTTGCCAAGATGGTTTCCGAGGGTAGCATGATTGAACTGAAGGTGCACATGGTGTGGAAAAATATTACTAAGCAGCAGTAGAGTGGTATAGCAAAGGTATTGCATGCAGCAGGATAAGGATTTTACTATGATTTTTGATAAAGATTGTATTTTGTATAAGGATTGATAACTATACTGAAAGGTAATAGTGACTTCTCCTACTGAGTATACAGTAGAAGGGTAGTGAAGTATTAGTTTTGGTAGGTAGGAATTTATATACCTAAGTAATAGCAACAGAGATGGAAGGGATAGGAAAACCATGCAGTAGACATGTAACAAGGGTATACTACATGTTACAAAACATAAGGCAAGGAAATTTACATACCAGCATGGCTAGGTGGACATAGGATGGAAGGGAATTCTTGAGCCTTTAGGTTGCCTAATGGGTCTCTGCAAGTCACAGGAGCTGCATGCAGCGTGGGAAAGTTGCCATAGGGTGGCTGCTAAGCTGCAGTGAGGCTGCTGGAGCTTGGAATGGAGCTGGAGATAGGGGTAACACAGGTAAAATGAGCTTGGTAAGGGATGGAGAGGTTGAGGGGTATGGATAATGATAGGAAAATACTTCAAGCTTGATACCTATATGAAATAGGGTCATACAAGCCTATAGTGAGTTTCACTGGCACATTGGGCTGGAAGACCATTATAGAATTGTTGTTGTAGAGCTCCATCCCCCCATTCCCATACTTGGGATGCAAGTTGTTGGAATTCTACAACGTACTTGTTGATGCACTGTCTGTCACGCATATGAAGTTGCTCTAACTGCATTTCCACATCTCTGGATGGATCATGAGGTCCGAAGTTGGTTTGGAGCTTGAGCATGAACTTGGAGTAGTCATCCATCCAATCCAGATGGATAATATTCTCATCCAAAAGGAGATCCAGTTCAAACCACTCGAGAACCATTCCCTTGAGATAGGATTGGGTGAAGTTGACTTTAGCACATCCAGAACAGAAAACATTAGGCTTGCTTTGAAAATTGAGCTCACACTGGACAAAGAATGCTCAGAGCTTGCGAGGCTTGGATCCATCAAAGGTATCTGGTTCCTGGATTTTGACCCTGCTATCATCTGAGGTGTTGTTATGATGGCTACTGCGAGCGAGATGGTTGATGGCTACAGATAGTTGAGCTAAGACCTGGTCTTGGGGGCTAAGATGGTCATTGTCTTCTTTATTATCTGGGTACCCAACGTCTGGATCCTCATCTTTGTTGTCCAGTGGATTATCGTGCAACTCATCCTCGAAATGGATGGTCAGGTATGGATTAGCATCTGGGTTATCTGTGTTCAGGGTTGGTGTAACCAGATCCGGTCTGGTCAGACAAGCAGAGATGCTTTGTCCTATGTCACTCATGCTTGCATGGCACTGAGAGAAACTGGTAAATTTTTGGATGATGGGGGTGGGGTCTCATTGGATCAGACCAAGTCTGGCTCCTCGGAGGGAGTTCTGAGTTTTGCGTGGAGGCATGATATAGGTAGTTTCAGAGATTGTACTTGGAAAGGTGTGAGTTTGAATATACTGTTAAGACCATACTCAATAGGTGAGAGATCTGAAGGGCTTTGGCCTCAGTTCATACACTGTGCCCCTTTCCTGAGTACTACCCTTTATTTCAGAGGAGTAATCTTCATCTGAGGATCTGGAAGTACTTGCATAATGGATCCAAGGGTCTGAAGGTATCAGATATGGTACGTCCGAAGGATATCTGAAACATATGGATGGAAAGAGTATGTCCAGAGGGTATCTGGAGTGCACAGGTGGATTCAAGGTATAAGGCTAGTAGTGGACAAGGTCTGTACTAGAAACTAATGGATATAGACTACCAGAGGTAGAGTCAGAAGTGTAGACTATAGGAATCAATCCTAAGTCTCGGAAGATACTTAGAGCTGGAAGAGGATCAGGTTTGGATGAACAGAATGAGCAGAATCTAAGATGATATTTGAACTAAGGTTCTCTAGAGTTGTACATGTAGTTTATATACTGTAGGTAGATAGTACAGATAATCAGCAAGTCTGGAACTGGAGGGCTATGCACAAAGTATAACAGAATTCTATTAGTAAATGTGCAGCAGATCAGCAAACATGAGTTGGATATGAAGCACAGGCAATGGATCAGTAAGCAGGACAGGAATATACACAGCCGGGACACTGGAACAGGTAGATCACCAAAAGGAGATAGAAGCAAGTATGCATAGTGGACTTAGAACACAAGAAGCTGGGGCACTCGGATGGGTGATCTGGATCAGATCTGTGGTCTGGATAGAAGCAGGATTGATTTGATCAGATCAGATCTGAGATCAGATGTATGGAATATGACAGGGGTCCATTTTCAAACATTTTGGTACATCAAAATATGCAATTTGTACATTGATTGGAACAAGAAGTGTGCATATCTAACAATTGAACAATGGGATGCCACAATAGCAAAGAGAAGATACCTATGTTTTCTTATTAAAATCACATTAAAAAATTAACATGATGGAATTATACAAAAGTCTACATAGAATTATGGGACATTTTTTAGGCACCCCATAAGGCAAACTAAGGGAGACAAATTACCTCAAAATAATAGTATTGGCACAAATATATGGACTGTCCTACTGACCCTCTCTACATCAGCTACTGTATCAATGCAATCAATTTGATGGCCTACTGTGACTATGACCTTGTACACTGATTTTGCAATACCATATTTTTCAACATTTTATTACAGCTATATGAAATGAAATAGAGCTCCAAAAGACTACAGAAAAATATTGTACATTAAAAAATACAAAAAGTTTAAACTCAGAGACATATTTTACATCTGTTCAGTCCACCTATGATCACCTTACCATCTGGGCTCTCCTGCCTGGCACTCCATGAGTATCTGGGCTTTTCCACCTATGATCTCCATATCATCTGAGCTCTCCTGCCTGAGCTGTCATGAGTATCTGGGCTTTCTTACCTATGATCTTCATACAATCTGGGCTCTCCTGCCTAGCCTTTCCCACTTATGATCTCTATACCATCTGGGCTCTCTGTTACAGTTGTACATGCCCCTATACATTTTATCCTCTTTTGATTACATAACATGTATGACCATGGACCATTTGTCTCACAATATGGTCTATGAACTGATCATTGTACTTATGTGGCTCTACCACATCATCTTATACCTTTCTTGTTTCCTTGTATTGTCATATGTTCATGCCTTCTGTATTCATCCTATCACTTACCTACTAGTTACAGTATTGGTCTGTGTGCACATATTGGCCTATTTAAGCACAGTGTATCACTTGTAGTTTCCTCACTTTAATCTTACTGGGTTTTACCTGGAATCTCCTTCATTAGAGCCTTGCAACTCTAGTTGTCTTGAATCATTTTCTAAGTCTTAGCACTCCTAAGTCTTAGTCTGAACACGATTGTAATATTCAACTCAGCCAGTCTAGTCCTCTTTACAACTATACTGTCTTCATTGTCTATTGAAGCATAGTACTCTTTTGTACTTCGACACTGATACCAAATGACTGTCACTCTCTTTTGAGTAGTCGTGTCATGACTAACCCCAGTCATAACAAAAGATTAAAGTTTTAAAGGCATCACACATCTGCGAGTGCCAGAAACACCAGAACTAGACTTAGAAGAACTCGCCATGAAGCAAACCCTGAACCCAGAAGAAATCTTGACCAATGACATATAAGTACCGATACCGGCTTAGCAATGTCTGGATCAGCAACAATGACACTGGTGCAGATCACCACACCAGAATGAAAAGCAGGGTTACCAAGTCAATTTGACGGAACCCCCACAGATGCTAAGCGATGGCTGTATTCAGTCAAAACCTATTTTTCCTTAAATGCCAACTACTATAACACTGACAAGAAGTGGATCGCTACCACCCTTGCTTACATGAAGAATGGAACTGCAGGGGCGTGGGCACTAAACTTTTATTCTAAAGTGTTTGAAGCAGGAGAGGTGTGGGGAAAGTTCAAAGACTTCAAAAAGAAGTTTAAAGCTTCATTCTGCACAGTGGACAAGAAAGTCAATGCTATGACTAAGATAGGCTTGATCAAGCACACTGGGAGTCTTACCAACTATATCTCCAAATTCAGAATCCTGATGGCAGAGTCGGCGTTAAAAGAAAGTACCACCCTCATCTACTTCTTCGAGCAGGGACTAAAACCAGGTCTCCAACAAGCCATCTGTCAGATGGAGACCGTTCCTGTCACTATCAAGGCATACATTGCTGCCACTATCAACCAGAATGCTAACTGGGAGAGATACATTGCCATAAAAAGAGGAGATGGAAACAGGAAGAAGAAGAATGGATTGAAGTACATTCCATCCTCCAAGAAAACAGATCCAGATGCCATGGAAGTTGACCATCTCACTGAAGTGGACTGATGCGAGTATATAAAGAAAGGTCAATGTTTTAATTGCACCCAGACCAGACATTGTGCCAACACATGTCCAAGGAAGAGAGTCCCAGTCAGGAAACAAGAGATCGCAGAGGAAACAGAGGAAGAAGAAGCAAGAAGAATTGACGCAGATTTTTAAATTGGAGAGCTGGGTTGATGACAGACTCTCCTATTGTACCCATATGACTTGTACAAAAAGTAGGTGAACAAAAAGAAATGCGCATTCCTATCACCCTCCTTTCCAAAGTTCGTAAAAATCCTGTCAAAACCACCACAGTAGTCAATTCCAGAGCAGCCAGAACTTTCATATCAGAAGAATTTGTCCGCAACCACTGCATCAGAACCCATCTCTTGTGGAAACCTTTTGCTGTAACCACCACTGATGGAAGTTATTCAAAGAGTGGACCAATCTCACATTACTGTGTGCTCCATGTCAAGATAGATGATCATGTAATGATTGGAAAATTCAATGTCACCAGATTAGGCTGACAGGATCAGATCCTCTTAGGGATACCTTGGCTTAGAGCTATAAACCCTGTTATCAATTGGGCCACCAAAACACTCACCTTTCCTGCTACAAAAGGTCGAGAGAAGTAGAAACTCTTATTGATGATGGTTGAGTTACTAATCGGTTGCCAACCCTATTCCGACCCCAATCAACAAAGAAATAGGCCCAATCGAAGCTGAAGAAAGCGGAAGAGTTAACCACTGCAGACAATGATGCTCAAGGCATCCCACCATCAACATCAGTAGAAGCACCAAAGTCGAAATCAATGGAAGTTGAACCAACTCCAGTACCAGAACTAAAGAGAGATTCAAGACCAGTGGAGCCTATACTATGGCCTGAGAAAAGGAAGGCAGAGCTAGAAGAATCATTCCATCTGAGGCCAGCAGTGAAGGAACAGCAGCTGATTGAAGAACAGAGAAAAGGGAAGAGAAAGGCGGAAAGAAGCATTAGTAGTGAACGAAGGGGACCCCCCCAACCTTTCACTTCTATTGAAGAAGTCATGGATGAAGACAAACTGATACCAACCATGCTCCCTACAGAAGATGATGAGACCTATGATATGAAAGAAGATGTTTGGATGGATGCACCAGAGGAACCAGTCAGGAATATAGTGGATTATCCACTAGAAGAAGGCAAATTTTTAGCAGAATATGCACTCAACAGAGAAATGGTCAGGATTATTGAAGATGTCTCCATGGACACACCTCTCACATGTGATGGAATGTCTTATGTTGAGCAACACTCAACTCTGCTCAAGTTCAGTAGCAAGTCCCAAGAGTTTGCAATGGCTGAAAGGGAGGCGAAGAAGAAAAGTTTTGAAGAATTAGTTCCCCTTTACCTCCACAACTTCACTGACGTATTCGCCAAAGATGGATTAAACCACCTGCCACCAAAAAGACCAGGAATGGACCACCACATTGAGACAAAGCCCAGATACATCCCAAGAGTATCTAAGATCTACCCACTGTTGCCTAAGGAAAGAGATGCAGTCAAAGCATTCATCGACAAAAACATAGCCAAGGGATTCATCTCCGAATTAAAATCCCCACAAGCTAGTGGTTTCTTTTTCATCAGAAAGAAAAGCAGAGATCTAAGGCCAACGCAGGACTATTGGTACATCAATGAATGGATGGTCAAGAACGCTTATCCTCTTCCCCTCCCCACTTCGTTAATTGCTTGACTACATCAAGTGAAGTACTTCACGAAGATGGATATCCACTTGGGGTATAATAATATCTGGATTCACCCTGATGACAGATGGAAGGCAGCGTTCACCACTGAATTTGGGCTGTACAAACTGAACATCATGTTCTTTGGGCTTTGTAATTCACCAGCCATGTTCCAAGCATACATGAATCGCACATTCCAACAAGAGCTCAATGAAGGGTGGCTCATCGTCTATATAGATGATCTTCTTATATTGTCAAATGATCTAGAGGAACATAGGAAACAGACACAGAGGATTTTGAAAAAACTTTGTCAGGAAACATTATATTGCAAACCAGAGAAATGTTCATTCGACCAGCAGGAGGTGGAATACTTAGGCATGGTTATCTGCCCAGCACAGGTCACGTCAGATATTGAGAAAGTTGAAGGGATTAGAAAGTGGGATGTACCAAAAACCATATCAAAAGTCCAATCATTTTTGGGATTCTGTAACTTCTACCACTCCTTCATTCCCCACTACTCCAACATCGCTCGCCCCCTCATCAATTTGACAAAGAAGGACAAGAAGTTTGATTGGACCAAGGAAGCACAGCAAGCTTTTCAACGACTGAAAACTGCTTTCACTCGACGCCTCCCTCATAGCAACAGGAGGTGTATTGTTACAAACAGATGAAAATGGAATATACCACCCTTGCACCTATCTATCCCAATCACTTAACCCAGCAGAATGAAATTATCAAATCTTTGACCACAAACTTCTTGCAGTTATCTGAGCACTGGCAGAATGGCACCACTATCTCGAAGGGAACCCACATCCAATTATTTTTTTCACAGATCATAAGAATCTGTTATATTTCAGGACTGCTCAGAAGCTCACTTGATGACAAGCACAGTGGCAATTGTTGTTGTCAGAATTTGATATAGAACTTCATCACATCACTGGAAGTAAATTAGCAGCACCTGATGCCTTATCCCATTGACCCAACCATGGGTCAGGAAAAGATGATAACGTCGACCAGATACTCCTCCCTGATTCAATGTTTGTCTGCCTTATTGACACTGAACTTGCCGACACCCTCCGCTCCTCTGACCCTTTGGAAGACCCTGTGTTCAGAACTGCTTCTGATGCACTTGATGGCGTCTGCCTTCCCCTGATGAAATCCTCTCTTTCTGATTGGATGATCAAAGACAACATTCTCTATTATAAAGATAGAGTGTAAATTTCCATGCAGTCTCAAGCTGCTGTCCTAGCTCATTATCATGATCATCCCACAGCCGGACATCCGGGGCAGTTTAAAACTGAGGAATTGGTAAAATGGGAAACTTGGTGGCCTGCTATGGGCTCTCATATTCATAAATATGTTGAAGGTTGTGCTCTTTGTCAACAGATGAAATTGGATATGCACCCAGTCCGTCCCCCTCTGACCCCAATCCCTTCCTCAGCCACTCGCCTGTTCTTGCAACTCTTGGTTGATCTCATCACTGATCTTCCCTCGTCCAGTGGTTTTGATAGTATCATGGTCGTGGTAGACCATGGGCTTATGAAGGGGGTAATTATTACCCCATGTCATAAAATGATTACATCAGAAGGGGTAGCCAAACTGTTTCTGAAACACGTGTACAGACACTTTGGACTACATGACAAAATCATTTCTGATCGCAGCCCACAGTTCTTATCCCACTTCTCCAAGGAATTAGCTCGGTTACTAGATTACACCATTGCCCCATCAACCATGTACCATCCACAGACAGATGGACAAACTGAATGCCTTAACCAAGAACTAGAAACCTATCTTTGCATCTACTGTTGTAACAACCCAGAAGACTGGGTAGAACACCTCCCGATCGCTGAATTCGTCCATAATTACAGGAAGCACAACACCAGGAATGCATCACCATTCTTCCTTATGATGGGATATGAACCGCATGCAATCCCACATCTCATTCCTGACTCAAAAGTTCCCACTGCAGAAGAATGAGTATGTCAGCTTCAGAAGATCAGAGAAGAAGCCATATTGTGCCACAACATCGCCATGCAAAAGATGGCGGAATGATCCTACAGACAGAAGTACACCCCATGGAAGATGGGAGAAAAGGTATGGTTATCAGCGGAAAATCTGTGATTGAAATTACCATCCAAGAAACTTGCACCCAAATGCTATGGTCCATTCCCAATCACTGCAGTATTATCGCCGATCACATTCACACTCCAACTCCTGAAGCAGTGGAAAATTCATAGCATGTTCCACGCTTCTCAGTTATCAACCTATAGCAAAAATGACATCCACAGACTGAACTTCCTAGAACCACCGCCTGACATCATAGAAGAGGAAGAAGAATATGAAGTAGAAGCCATTTTATCCCATAAAGGAAATGGTAAATGCCAATGGTATTTGGTGATGTGGAAGGGATATTCATCAGCTGATAACGAATGGTTACCTGAAGAGAATCTGGAGAATGCTGGGGAAATTCTCAAAGCATATAAAAGATGACACAAACTTTGAAACACCCCAATCTACCATGCTTCAGTCTTAACATTACACCAACACAGCTATATGTCTTTCAATGTACTCGTCCCTGCCACACCCACTATATCCAATGTCTCAGTTTCCACTGAATCATCTATCTCAGAATTCACCAACAACACCGATGGTCTCATCACCCCCATCCGCCAACACTCCCCAATCACCAGGGACTATGCCCATCCCATCACAGTCATCACCACCCCCACCGAAGATCATAACTGCGACACTAACACCAAGCACTTCACACACTACCTTGATGACCTCAAAGAATACACCTTCATTGAAGCCATCCTCATGTGCAAAGAATACGCCATTGAGGTCAACAACATCATTATCCAAAGAGATGCCTTCACCACATCTCTTGTCATTCACATCATCAGAAACACTATCCTTCTTGAGATATGGGCTAGAAGAATCTCATGTCAAGAAACTCGTCTCAGCATTATGCACTTGCAAAGGCGCATTAGGACTCACACTCTACATCTCCTCCCTCGTGGTTTTGAGGAGGACCTTAGAGAAGCTATACAGGTCGTTAACGCCAGAGTAGAGGGAACCCTTAGACTGCATAGTCCAGTGGCTGAAGTGGAAGCTAGCAGAGCCACTCTCACAGATACCGCCTTCCCTCCAAACCCTTGCTCTACTATTAGTAACCTTGTTGGTCTTTTGGCCACCATTCAGAGCGCCTCAGAAACCACCTCTGCCATCGTCCATGACATCCAACAATTCATTGAAACCTCTAGAGAGGCAAGACAAGCTATCACCAACGTAGTCAATGTATTACATGACTACCCTACTGCTGAACGTACTACATCCCCAGTACAGACAGTGAATCCTATTCACACCATAATCCAAGAACAGACTATGCCACCTAACTACAATCATTCCTCCACTCCATCCCCCAAATCTGTTAAAACATGGACAGAAGGACATCCTGCTGGATTATATGAACCAGCACCAGTATCACTCCCTCCAGTTGTAGTTCAACTCCCAGAGTTCATCCCTGTTGCTGCTTTAGGCACTACCACACCATCCTCTACAGAGGGACTCATCACTGCAGCAGAAGCAGGAGGAGCTAAGCCAGTACCTGAACCAGTGACCAGGTGCTCCTTTCAAGCCCATATCCCTAAAGACTCACATCCAATTGTGAAGACTAAAGCAGCAGGAAAACGATGTTGGTTGCAGAGTCAAGACCCTGCTTACAGTAATGTTGCTGTCGCCCCTCCCCTACGTGCATCCGCTTCCAACCCCAACAAGAACTGCACTTGTCGAATCTGTAAAGGTACAGGTCATCATCATAAGACCTGTGATCAATATCACTGCGTGTATTGCCACATCATCGCCCCTGGACACTATCCATTTATTGTCCCATGTTAAAAGGAAAAGACGTCAGGTTCCCCATTAAAGATTTCAAACATCCCGACTTCTACACCACGCTTGCTGCCTGGGAGTTAGAGGAAGATGAGAAGTACGCCCACGCTTGTCAAGAGCAAGACGAAGTAACAGCCATCAAAAACGACTATGATGAGGACGGGCATTTTATCTCCAATGACCCTATCTACTGGGCTAATCAAGATGAGTAAAGACGGTGTCTTTACCATAAATATGGGGGTAATGTTACAGTCATACGTGCCCCTATACATTTTATTCTCTTTTGATTACATGACATGTATGACCATGGACCATTTGTCTCATAATATGGTCTATAAACTGATCGTTGTACTTATGTGGCTCTACCATGTCATCTTATGCCTTCTGTATTCATCCTATCACTTACCTACTAATTATGGTATTGGTCTATGCACATATTGGCCTATTTAATCACAGTGTATCGCTCATAGTTTCCTCACTTTAATCTTACTGGGTTTTACCTGGAATCTCCTTTGCTAGAGCCTTGCAACTCTAGTTGTCTTGAATCATCTTCTAAGTCTTAGCACTCCTAAGTCTTAGTCTGAACACGATTGTAATATTCAACTCAGCCAGTCTAGTCCTCTTTATGACTATACTGTCTTCATCGTCTATTGAAGCATAGTACTCTTTTGTACTTCAATGCTGATACCAAATGACTGTCACTCTCTTTTGAGTAGTCATGTCGCAACTAACCCCAGTCATAACACTCTCCCACCTAGCCTTTTACAAGTATCTGGGCTTTCCCACCTATGACCTCTATACCATCTGGGCTCTCCCACCTGACCTTTCATGAGTATCTGGGCTTTCACACCTATGATCTCTATACCATCTGGGCTCTCCTGCCTGGCCTTTCATGAGTATCTGGGCTTTCCCACCTATGATTTCCATACCATCTGGGCTCTCCCATCTAGCCTTTCATGAGTATCTGGGCTTTCCCACTTACTAGCTTTCAATCAGTATCTAGACCTTTCCACCCACATGCATATGCAATGAAATAGAGAAGCTTTACTTGTGAGTTAGAGGAGAAAGTGGGGATACTCCAGCCAAGCAAAATCAATGTTTATGAGTATGTGTTAAGACCGTACTCAATATGTGAGAAATCCGAAGGGTTTTGGCCTCAGTTCGTGCACTGTGCCCCTTTCCCGAGTACTGCCCTTTACTTCCGAGGGATAACCTTCGTCCGAGGGTCTGGAAGTGCTTGCGTAGCGGATCCGAAGGTCCGGAGGTATCAGATATGGCATGTCCGGTATATATCTGAAACGTGTGGGTGGAAGGAGTTCATCCGGAGGGTATCTGGAGTGTAAGGATGAATGCGAGGTATAAGACTAGTAGCAGACGAGATCCGTACTAGAAACTAATGGATATGGACTACCAAAGGTAGAGTCGGAAACGCAGACTATAGGAATCAATCCTAAGTCTCGGAAGATACTTAGAGTTGGGATGGATGGGTTCGGATGAACGGAATGAGCAGAATCTAAGATGATATTTGAACTAAGGTTCTCTAGAGTTGTACATGTAGTTTATATACTGTAGGTAGATAGTACGGACAATCAGTGAACCCGGGGCCGGAGGGCTATGCACAAAGTATAACGGAAGTCTATTAGTAAATGCGCAGCGGATCAGCAAACGCGAGTCGGATATGAAGCACAGGTAACGGATCAGTAAGCAGGACAGGAATATACACAGCTGGGACACCGGTACAGGTGGATCACCGAAAGGGGATAGAAGCAAAGATGCAGTGGACTTAGAACACAAGAAGTTGTAGCGTATCGGATGAGTGATCCGGATCAGATCTGTGGTCCGGATAGAAGCAGGATCAATCGGATCGGATCGGATCGGATCGGATCGGATCGGATCTTGGATCGGATGTATGGAATATGACAGTATGCAATAAAATGGGGAAGCTTTACTTGTGAGTTAGAAGAGAAAGGAGGGATACTCCAGCCAAGCAAAATCAATATTTGTTCATATGCAATGAAATGGGGAAGCTTTACTTGTGAATTAGAAGAGACAGAGGCAATACTCCAGCCAAGCAAAATCAATGTTCATGGGTATGTGATGAAATGGAGAAGCTTTACTTGTGAGTTAGAAGAGAAAGGGGGGATACTCCAGCCAAGCAAGATAAATGTTTATGGGTATGCGATGAAATGGGGAAGCTTTACTTGTGAGCTAGAAGAGTAAGGGGGGACACTCCAGCCAAGGCAAATTATAGTTGAATAGAGCCTTGTCATTAAACAGAATACTGATACCCTTTTGGGCCATACATGTGGCAATTGCATCAATGCTGAATAACTTGTTGGTAACAATATGGCATGTTACCTCAGTGTCTTTGCTAGTCACGTGATTCTTGTTCCTCTGGTGTCAAGTATCAGAAAGATGTATTCCATAAGACATAGATAGTCAACACAGTTACTACAATCTTACAGTAACATGTGCATAGCATCATTAGTATCCCCACCCATCTCAGTCCTGCAGTCAAAATAATTCACAACATCACACCAAGATTCATCCAGGAAACATGTAGTATTGTCAATACAAATACATCCAACCATACTTGAACTCATCATATAACTGCAATATTACAACATCTCAAACTAAGGCAGCCAGGCATATGACCTACATTGTTCCTAAAATTGGGACACCACAATATGAAGACATGAAAAATTTACCCATGCAAGAGAACAACTGAAGTGAAGAGAGAAGATGTACATGAAGTCCAACAACTTGAGGCACTAATATGGATAATGAAAGGCAACCAACAGCCATGTTTAGCACAAATGGACAGTGTTATTCTTGCCTAAAGAATGTTAGTAGCGAAACCACGCCTGTCTTCATGATAAGAGTCACTAGTCCCCCTTACTTGAAATCTCTGATGGTAGTCATCTGCCTGATTGTACCAGCATGAGTAAGCATGATGTTGAGGGTATGGATTATCCTTGCTATCTGCGAAGGGAGATGTCTCACATTGCTGGTGGGCAGGGCAATAGTACCTTGCATGAGTGGTTTCATCTTGCTCTTGGTGCACAGGAGGTGAATGCAAGGCTTCACAATGGTGGTTTGGGGCAGTGACATTCCTATCCTCATGAAGAGGATATGGCTCATGGCTAAGCAATTAAGTTAGCACATTGCAACTCGTGAAAGTTAAGACAAACTTGAAGCCTGTATCAATATGCACAGGAGGTGAATATGAGGATTCACGATGGCAGTTTGGGAGAGTGAAATTCCTGTCTATGCAAAGAGGGTAGGGCTCACAGCTAAGAAATTGAGTGAGTGTGTTGCAATGTGTGAAAGCTAAGACATACTTGAAGTCTGTATCATTATGAGAATGAGTGGGATGCTCCTCCATGTACCATGCCTGTCATATACCAGATTCTACACTTGACTTGCACTATAACATCCTGCTCATATCCACATCCATCTAATCCCCACTCGATCCAGTTCACATATCCAATCTGATACACTCATCCGATCCATATCCGATCTGAGACACTCATCCAATCAAGATCCGATCCAAGATACTCGTCCGATCCAGATCAGATCCAGATCCAATCTGAGACACTCATCCGATCCATATCCAATCCGTGTTCATATCCGGACCCATTCCTGTGCACCTGCGCATTACCCTTTTTAGGATATACCTGTGCCACCAGCTCTCAGTCATCCCTGCCTTCACCTCTTGGTCATCTCTGCCTCCAGCTATCAGTTATCTCTGCCTCCGTCTCAATAAGTTGTTCCGTACAAGTTTCATCTCTGGGTTCATAGCCTGATGTTTTGCTGTACTTACTATTATGTTTCTGACATAGCCTTGGACTATGCTTACTTACCTTC
>MU172927.1:84982-95999 GCA_016695475.1 Suillus decipiens | reverse complement strand
TAACTGCTTAATACTCATAGTGAGTTCCTTGGCAGCAGGATTCAGTAGCAAGCTAGAGACCCTCAAAGCATTAACTAGTCTTGACCAGGGATTCTACCTGCTTGTCTGACAAGGGTGATTGTTGTAACTTCCCACAAACTGCAGTAGCACAGTTTGCACCAAAACACCTGCATTCCACTAGAGAAAGTGATTTGACTGCTGTTTTGCTTCTAGTTTGTTTGACTTCTGTGTCTTCCTTCCTTGCCAGTCTCACAAGAGTACCCCTTTGCTGACCATAGTTTGAGGAATGTGAACAGCCACCTATGAACAACCATGTTATCAGTCATTGGCATTTGTCTGAATCACTGACCATGGGGATATTTGGTTTTGTAGGTGTTTATCTATAGATCACTTATCCAAGAAGACATTGGTGTAAAGACTACAATCTAGCTAGTATGATAGTGAACTATCACCTATGCTAGTATATGTCGAGTGCTTGCCTAGCTGCTATACTTGCCGTGCAAGAATGTTTGACCTGAGGGGATGCTAGTTGGATATAGTCTGAGTTACCTAAAATAGCGTGATAGGTGCTGATGATAGCAGTAAAGTTGCTGAAGATGTCATGATAGTTTCCAAAGGTAGCATGATGTGAGCTGAAGGTGCACACAGCATGGGAAAATATTGCTGAGCAGTGGTAGAGCAGTATAGTGAAGGTATTGCATGCAGCAGGATAAGGATTTATTATGATTTTTGATAAAGATTGTTATTTTGTATAATGATTGAAAACTATACCGAAAGATAGTAGTGACTTCTCCTACTGAGTATACAGTAGAAGGGTAGTAAAGTACAAGTCTCAGTAGGTAAGAAATTATATACCTAAGTAATAGCTATGGAGATGGAAGGGATAGGAAAACCACACAGTAGACATGTAATAAGGATGTACTACATGTTACAAAACATAATGCAAGGAAATTTGCATACCAGCATGGCTAGGTGGACATAGGACAGAACAGAATTCTTGAGCCTTTAGGTTGCCTAATGGGTCTCAGCAAGTCTTGAGAGCTGCGCACAGCATGGGAAAGTTGCCATAGGGTGGCTGCTAAGCTGCAGTGAGGCTGCCAGAGCTCAAAATGGAGCCAGAGATAGGGGGTAATGCATGGGAAATGAACTTAGTAAAGGACAGAGAAGCTGAGGGGTAAGGATAATGATAGGGGAGTACTCTTGGCTTGATACTTATATGAAAATGGGGTCATGCGAGCCTATAGCGAGTTTGACTGGCACATTGGTACTGCTACCTTCAGCAACATCTAATAGTAGTATCACACATCTTGCATTAGCATTTGGCAGAGTATATCCACCAGCAGCCCCTTGGGTCAAATGTTCTTGCTCTGCAAGTATAGCAGCTAGGCAGACTTTGACATATACTAGTCTAGGTGGTAGTCTGCTATCACTCTAGCTAAATTGTAGTCTTTATAGTGGGTCATGTGCATATATGGCCACATGTACACTATCTGTAGGATACCATTGAGATCATTGTCGTATGTATAATACCGCCATTGATATGTAATGCAACCAAGCAATTCATGCAAATGACAAGTGAGCAATATAAAATTGGCAATGCAGCACCTAATGGTTCATTTGTGATATCTCTAAATATTGTTCTTAATGAGAGATCAAAGCTGTATTGCTCTTGTAAGGCAGTTACACATCTAAGTTACAGGTGGCAAGACACCATAGTTATTTTACTTTTGTGAAACAATAGCCTTTGTGCTAGAAATGTCATCCAGCAGACCCATTGTCTCATATTTTCATTCACATAGGCAAGGGATCACTTCACCTACTTTTCCACACAGGTGATATAGAGCCATCAATGACAATCAGGTGTTAAATCTCATATGTTATCAGGTTGTGATAGGGTGATAAATATTCAAGCACAATGCACTCATGTCTGAATGCCAAACATCAAGGTTGATATGAAAAATGTGAGCACAATTAGTAATCACCTTACACTTATGTCATGTAATGATATGCATCAGTCATCAATTGCATATTCATGAATATGTTGTGCAACCAGCAACTGGGCTGTGATGCTAAACATTAACATGCATGATTTTCTTTAATCATGCAGGATAGCATTAGAATTGCATAAATGACTTTATATGTACTGATCTTGGGCTTTTGTTCATTTATGTTAGAACTGTGCTTGGAGGGTTAATGGATCATAAAGGGCTTTGGCCTCAGCTCATACACTGTGCCTCTTACCTGAGTATTGTCCCTTAATTTTGGATGAAGTCCCAGGGGAGTTCTGGTAAAGTCTGGATGAAGTCTGGATGAACTCTAGGGCAGGATAGCTTGATAGAGCTCCAAAGGACTTCTGGATGAGCATGGGAATGTGCTGAACTATTTCTGGATGGCAGGAGATAATGGTAAGACTACTTGAACAAAGTCCAGAATATAATAGATGAAGGATGATCCACAGAGGCTGGAGGATATGATAGGACAGGACCATAGGACCAGGGATCCAAAGGTCTAAAGGTCTAGAGATATGGAGGTCTGAAGGTATGGAGGTCTGAAGGTGGTCCAAAGGTCTGAAGGTCTGAAGATATGGAGGTCTGAAGGTAGGAATAGCAGAGTGTCAGATGGAAGGACAGATGGACAGATGGATGGATGGGTGTATGGACAAATGGAGGAGCAGAGCTCCATGGATCTAAGGGGAGGGTATGACTACTATAGGAGAGTAGGTCTGGATGTGATGTAGAGAGAGTATGGACTACTTTGGACAAGGTCCAAAGTAGAAACAAACAGAGTAAGACTACCATAGGTAGAGCCAAAGGTGAAACGGATGACAGACTGCAATCAGACAAAGTCTGAAAGTGATTATATGACAGAGGGTCAAGGCTCTGTACTAGGGAGTACTCCCATAGTCCAGAGCCAGAGACTTACAAGGGCTGAAGCCCAAGTGAGAATGGAAATGGATTTATATAGACAGGAGAATAAATATAAATACAAGCAATGATCAGACTGAGGTCTGCAGGAGTTGTACTACAAGTTTATATACTGTAGGTAGCATGCTGGAAGGTAAGTAAGCATAGTCTGAGGCTATGTCTGAAGTATACAGTGTAAAGACTACAATCTAGCTCGAGTAACAGCAAACTACCTCTTAGGCTAGTATATGTTGAAGCCTTGCCTAGCTACTACACTTGTAAGACAAGAACATTTGACCCAAGGGGTTGCTGGTCAGTATATAATGCCTACAGCTACTGTGAGACATGTGATACTTCATAAAGGTGATGCTGAAGATAGTGGTGGTGTTGCTGCAGTTAGTGCTATGAAAGCCAGTGATGCTGATGATACCAATAGTACCAAAGGTAGTGTTAGCAATGAGCAATATAGTAGCAGATGCTGATGACCATGATAGCAATGTATGCTGGTGAGCAGTGTAGCTAATACAATGAGTGACAGTGAGATACCAATGATAGTGAGGATAGTGATGATAGTAATATGTATAGCAGGACAGCAGGGACCATCAGAGATCAGTGATGATGATGTCAAAGAAGATATATTTTCAAGAGGTGGTAATGGTAGCAGTACAGGAATCCCATCTAATGAGTGATACAATATATAATGTAATGAGTGGATACTTCAGCACACAAGTCATACACTGAAGGTGAGAGGTGACTTCTCCTACCAAATGCATGGTAAAAGGGGAGTGTAGTATACAGAAGAAGTCAGCCATCTTTTATCATATATTGTAAGTAAACAGAATCAATAGGTGAAGGTAGTAGTGAGTAAGTGAAACTTATCTGTAGTAATATGTAATAGTGCAGCAGGTACTGCGGCATGTGTTCTACATGTAATAAGGCTCACCATGGGATCAGCAGTGGCAGATGAGAATACTATGCACCAAATGAAACTAGTGGGCATGGCATGGGCATTCAATGGGCATTGGCTTGTGGAATATGGCTTGGCACTTCAGTGTGGTGTAAAGACTACTAGAGTGATAGCAGACTACCACCTATACTAGTATATGTTAAAACCTTGCCTAGCTGCTATACTTGTAGGACAAGAATGTTCAACTTGAGGGATCTGCTGTCTACTGAAGTAAAGGAAAGTGTGCACTATATGGGACATTCTTAGGACAAGGAATATGAGCTGGATGACAGATTTTTATTATAAGTTTAGTAGTAAAGCATTGTTTTAGAGATTGATTGATTACATTTATTTAGCTTCTAGTACACATATATATAATTTATTCTCTGACATACAATAACTCAGATATTCCAATGTCTCTCTATATTTGGCTTGTTGATCAGTAGGGATGTGTTTGGCTTGTTACTCTCAACAGACATGAAAGTCCAAAGCTCTACAGTCAAATCTGATGGCTATATGGGATGTCTGATGCATGGGAATTTCAGGTCCACAGTATGATGGTCAAACATTCTGTGACCTGTCAATAGTTATTGTTATGAAGTTTACACCAAACCTCATCATTTTTGATGTTTTGGACCCTCAGACCCACAGTTTCTGAGATTCCCACACTTTGGATACCTTCACACTCATCCTCCCTATGTCCAGTCCAGTCCTAGCTAACCTCACTGGTGAGTAGTCATTTATTTTGCACATTCTTATGCCTCACACACCATTGTGACAGTCAAACTTGCTATAGGCTTATATGGCCCCATTATCATATAGGTATCAAGTTCAAAGTATTTTACTATCATTATCCTTACCCCTCAGCTTCTCCATCCCTTACCAAGCTCAATTTACCTGCATTACCCCTATCTCTGGTTCTGTTCTGAGCTCCAGCAGTCTCATTGCTGCTTAGCGGCCACCCTATGGCAACTTTCCTACACCATGTGCAGCTCCAGCAACTTGCTGGGACCCATTTGGCAACCTAAAGGCTCAAGAATTCCATTCCATCCTATGTCCACCTAGCCATGCCAGTATGTAAATTTCCTTACCTTATGTTTTATAACATGTAGTACATCCTTATTACATGTCTACTGCATGGTTTTCCTATCCCTTCTGTCTTTGTAGCTATTACTTAGGTATATAATTTCCTACCTACCAAGACTCATACTTTACTACCCTTCTACTGTACACTCAGTAGGAGAAGTCACTATTACCTTTCAGTATAGTTTTCAATCCTTATACAAAATACAATCATTATCAAAAATCATAATAAAATCCTTATCCCACTGCACACAATACCTTCGCTATACTGCTATACCACTTTACTGCTGCTTAGTAATATTTTCCCATGCTGCACACACCTTTGGCATACATGGCACTGTAAAGACTACAATCTAGCTAGAGTGATAGTGGACTACCACCTGGACTAGTATATGTTGAAGTCTGCCTAGCTGCTATATTTGCAGAGCAAGAATGTTCAACCTGATGTGACAGTCCACCTGGCACTGGCCTTGCATAGGTCTATTTGCATTATTGTCTAGCCCCTATATCACATAGCACGACCACCCCTAACCCTAACACTATCAATATATACAGTTACCATTACTGAGGATACTGCACCCTTGTGTCATATACTGGATTCTACACTCCACTTCCACTATAACATTCTGCTCAAATCCACACCTATCCAATCCCCACTCAATCCAGTTCACATATCCAATCCAATACACTCATCCAATCCATATCCGATCTGAGACACTCATCCAATCCAGATCCAATCCAAGACACTCATCCAATCCATATCTGATCCATAACTGATCCATGTCCATATCTGATCTGTGTTCATATCCGAAACCATTTCCATGCACCTGTGCATTAACCCTTTTAGGATATACCTATGCAACTGGCTCTCGGTCATCCCTGCCTTCACCTCTTGGTCATCTCTGCCTCTGGCTATCAGTTATCTCTGCCTCCATCTCAATAAGTTATTCCATACAAGTTTTATCTCTGAGTTCATAGCCTGATGTTTTGCTGTACTTACTATTATGTTTCTGACATAGCCTTGGACTATGCTTACTTACCTTCTGGCATGCTACCTACAGTATATAAACTCATAGTACAACTCCTGCAGACCTTAGTCTGATTATTGCTTGTATCCTTAATTATCCTGCTGTCTATATAACTCTGTTTCTGTTCTCACTTGGGCTCCAGCCCTTGGAAGTCTCTGGCTCTGGACTATGGGAGTACTCCCTAGTCTGGAGCCTTAACTCTCTGTTGTATAATCACTTTTGGACTTTGTCTGATTGTAGTCCGTCTTCCATTCCACCTTTGACTCTACCTGTGGTAGTCTTCCTATTAGTTATACCATCCATCCATCCGTACACCTATCCATCTATCTGTCCATCTATCTGTCTGTCCATCTGTCCGTCCATCCATCCATCTATCCATCTATCTGTCTGTCTATCTATCTGTCTGTCTACCCATCCATCCACCCATCCATCCATCTGTCTGTCTATCCATCTGTCCATCTGTCCATCTGTTCATCCATCTGTTATCCATCCAACACTCCGCTACTCCTATTTTCAGACATCTGTACCTTCAGACATCTGGACCACCTTCAGATCCTCATACCTTTGGATCCTTGTACCTTCAGACCCTGAGTCCTATGGTCCTATGGTCCAGTCCTATACTATCCTTCATCCTATTGTAACATCCTTCACTGTTCTACTCTGGACTTCATCCAAGTAGTCTTGTCATCATCCTCTATCATCCAGAAATAGTTCCGGCACATTCCTGCGCTCATCCAGAAGTCCTTCAGAGCTCTATTGAGCTATCCTGCCCTGGAAGTTCATTCCAGACTATGTCCAAACTTCACCAGAACTCTCCTTAGGACTTCATCTGAAATTAAGGGGCAATACTTGGGTAAGGGGCACAGTGTATGAGCTGAGGCCAAAGCCCTTTATGATCCATTAACCCTCCAAGCACATCTCTAACACCTTGCCAGACTACCATACCACAGTACTAAGCCATGTTCCATGAGCTGATGCCCATCGAATGCCCATGCCATGCCAACTAGTTCCATTTGGTGCATAGTATATTCCCATCTACTGCTGCTAATCCCACAGCAAGCCTTATTACATGTAGAATGTGTGCCACAGCACATGCAGCACTATTACATACTACTACAGCTAAGTTTCGCTTACTCACTACTACTCTTGCCTATCAATTCCACATATTTACAATGTATGATAAAAGACTGCTGACTTCTCCTCCATATGACACTCCCCTTCTACCATACAGCAGTAGGAGAAGTCACTCATTTAACAGGATCCCCATACTGCTACTGCTATTGCTATCCAAAATACATCTTCTTTGAAATCCATTATCTCTAAGAGTTCCTTGATGGTCTTCATTGTCCCACTATCATCATTGCTATCAGTGGTATCACTGCTATACTCATCACTATCACTGTTACCATTGCTAAAGCATTGGTATCATCATTATCATGCTGTCACTCTCTGCTGTCCCTTGGCATATAGCACTATCATAGTCATCAATACATGCTTTCACACTGCTCATCGTTAGCACTTTGCACAGTACCATCGGTATCATCGGCATCATCGGTATCCATTATACACAGCATGCTTTAGCATTAGCATCCATGTTTTTCACAGTGCTATCAGTGGCAATGCTACCACTACCTTCAACAACATCCTACAGCAGTATCATGCATCTTACATTAGTGTTTGACAGAGTATATCCACTGGCAACCCCTTGGGTCAAACATTCTTGCTCTGCAGGTATAGCAGCTAGGCAGACTTTGACATATACTAGCATAGGTGGTAGTTCACTATCATACTAGCTAGATTGTAGTCTTTACACCAAGGGGTTGCCAGTAGATATACTCTGCCAAATGCTAATGTAAGGTGTGTGATACTACCTTTAGGTGTTGCTGAGGGTAGCAGTAGTGATGCTGCTGTTAGTGCTGCAAAAGCCATAGATGCCGACACCAATGTGTGTTGAGTATGATGTATACCAATGATGCTGATAGAAGTGCTAATGGTGAGTGGGGTGATAGTGTTTACTGGTGACTATGATAGTGTTGTATGCCAAGGGATAGCAATGAGTGACAGTGAGATAATGATGATAGGGATGCTTAACAAAGGTAGCAGTGATAGCAATGAGTATAGCAATGATAGTGTCATTAGTGACAAATATAGCAGGACAGTGAAAACCATTAAAGAACTTTAGAGATAATAGATTTCGAAGAAGATGTATTCAAATAGCAATAGTGGTAGTAGTATGGGGATCCTATTAAATGAGTGATATGATGTAAGAAATAATATAAGTGACTTCTCCTACCAATGTATGGTAGAAGGGGAGTGTAGTACCAAGGAGAAGCCAGCAGTCTTTTATCATACATCATAAGTACATGGAATTGTTAGGCAAGAATAGTAGCGAGTAAGCAAAACTTAGCCGTAGTGATATGTAATAGTGCTACATGTACTGCAGCATGCATTCTACATGTAATAAGGCTTGCTGTGGGATTAGTAGCAGTAGATGGGAATAAACTACGCACCAAATGGAACTAGTGGGCATGGCATAGGCATTCAATGGGCATCAGCTCATGGAACATGGCTCAGCGCTACAGTATGGTAACCTGCAAGGGTGTGGTATCCTTGGTAACTGTATATATCAATAGTGGTAGGGTTAGGGGTGGTCGCACTATGCAGTATAGGGGCTAGACAATAATGGAAATGAACCTGTGCAAGGCCAGCACCAGGTAGACTGTTATAGCACTACCTTTGGAAACCATCTCAGCATCTTCAGCAACTTTCTCACTATCATTGGCCCCTATCATGCTATTTTAGGCAACTCAGACTATATCCAACTAGCATTCCCCTTGGGTTGAATGTTCTTGCACAGCAAGTATAGCAGCTAGGTGTCATATACCAGATTCTACACTCCACTTCTACTATAATATCCTGTTCAAATCCACACTTCCAGACATATTCATCCAATCCCCACTCAATCCAGTTCACATATCCGATCTGAGATGCTCCTCTGATCCATATCCAACCCAAGACACTCATCCAATTCGTATCCAATTCATATCCAATCCATGTCCATATCTGCTCCAATCCATGTCCATATCTACTCCAATCTGTGGCCATATCTGATCTGTGTTCATATCAGAAACTATTCCCATGCATTACCCCTTTTAGGATATACCTGTGCCTCCAGCTCTCAGTCATCCCTGCCTTCACTTCTTGGTCATCTCTGCCTCTGGCTATCAGTTATCTCTGCCTCCATCTCAATAAGTTATTCCATACAAGTTTTATCTCTGAGTTCATAGCCTTATGTTTTGCTGTACTTACTATTGTGTTTCTGACATAGCCTCAGACTATGCTTACTTACCTTCCAGCATGCTACCTACAGTATATAAACTTGTAGTACAACTCCTGCAGACCTCAGTCTGATCATTGCTTATATTCTTACTTATCCTACTGTCTATATAACTCTGTTTCTGTTCTCACTTGGGCTCCAGCCCTTGTAAGTCTCTGGCTCTGGACTATGGGAGTACTCCCTAGTCCGGAGCCTTGACCCTCCATCATATAATTGCTTTTGGACTTCATCCAATTGTAGTCTGTCTTCCATTTTACCTTCGACTCTACCTGCAATAGTCTTTCTCTGTTTGTTTCTACTCCAGACCTTGTCTGAAGTAGTCCATACTCTTTCTACATCACATCTGGACCTACTCCTCTATAGTAGTCATACCCTTCCCTTAGATCTACAGAGCTCCACTTCTCTATCTGTCCATCTGTCTATCTGTCCATCCATCCATCCATCCAATACTCCACTGTGGCAGTCAAACTCACTATAGGCTTGTATGACCTCATTTTCATATAGGTATCAAGCTAGGAGTACCCCACCCTATCATTATCCTCACCCCTCAGCTTCTCCATCCTTTACCAAGTCCATTTCCCATATGTTACCCCTATCTCTTGCTCCATTCCAAGCTCCAGCAGCCTCATTGCTGCTTAGCAGCCACCCTATGGCAACTTTCCCATGCTGTGCACAGCTCCAGTAACTTGCCAAGACCCATTTGGCAACCTAAAGGCTCAAGAATTCCATTCCATCCTATATCCACCTAGCCATGCCAGTATGTAAATTTCCTTGCCTTCTGTTTTGTAACATATAGTACATCCTTATTACATGTCTACTGCATGGTTTTCCTGTCCCTTCCATCTCCATAGCTATTACTTAGGTATATAATTTCTTACCTACTGAGACTTGTACTTTACTACCCTTCTACTGTATACTCAGTAGGAGAAGTCACTATTATGTTTTGGTATAGTTTTCAATCCTTATACAAAATAACAATCCTTATCAAAAATCATAATAAATCCTTATCCTGCTGCATGCAATACCTTTGCTATACCGCTCTACCATTGCTTAGTAATATTTTCCCATGCCACACACACCTTCAGCTCAATCATGCTACCCTTGGAAACCATCTTGGCAACTTCAGCAACTTTACTGCTATCATCAGCCCCTATCACACTATTTTAGGCAACTTGGACTATATCAACTAGCATCCCCCTCGGGTCAAATGTTCTTGCATTGCAAGTATAGCAGCTAGGCAAGCACTCAACATATACTAGTCTAGGGGGTAGTCTGCTATCAGCCTAGCTAGATTGTAGTCTTTACACCACTACTTCTACCTTCAGACCTTCAGATCCCCCTACCTCCAGACCTTTGGACCCCTATTCCTATGGTCCTGTCCTATCCTATCCTCCAACCTACTGTGGTACATCCTTCACCTATTCTATTTTGGATTTCATCCAAGTAGTCTTGTCATCATCCCCTATCATCTGGAAATAGTTCCAGTGTATTCCCATGCTCATCCAGAAGTCCTTTGGAGCTCTATTGAGCTATCCCACCCTAGAGTTCATCTGGTGTGATGATCAAACATTCTGTGACCTGTCAGTAGCCTTTTCTATGAAGTATGACCAAACCCCATTGTTTCCAAGGCTTTGGACCTGTGAACCTGCAGTTTCCAAGATTCCTGCACTTCAGATACCTTTGCACTTGTCCTCCCTATGTCCAGTCCAGTCCTAGCTAA
>MU172927.1:0-79208 GCA_016695475.1 Suillus decipiens | reverse complement strand
CCCATATAGTGCACACTTTCTTTTACCTCAGTAGACAGCAGATCCCTTGGGTTGAATGTACTTGTCCTACAAGTGTAGCAGCTAGGCAAGACTTCAACATATACTAGCATAGGTGGTAGTTCACTATCATACTAGCTAGATTGTAGTCTTTACACCAGACTTCATCTGGACTTCACCAGAACTCTCCCTAGGACTTCATCTGAAATCAAGGGGCAATACTCAGGTAAGGAGCACAGTGTATGAGCTGAGGCCAAAGCCCTCTATGATCTGTTAACCCTCTGAGCACAGCTCTAACACTAGGCAGACTTCAACATATACTAGTCTAGGTGGTAGTCCACTATCACACTAGCTAGATTGTAGTCTTTACACTGTTATTGCATGTATTATCATAAGCCGCAGCACCTCATGGCTTTTTACATACAAATGTCAGCTGAAGCAGACTCGCCTAGTTTTGCCTATACCACTCTGGACTTTTATATAGAAATACTTAAGGATGTAGTATATTCATATTCTGCACCATCCTGTAGAAGGGGGATCACCCCAGATACTTGGTCCCTGTCTAACAAGCCATAGGCAGGCAATACTATTGTCATTCATTATCTTTGAGTGAAACTCTGATCCCATCATTATATCAACCCTCCCTAGACATATACAATGACCCCAAGTACTTGCACTCTCTTATTGCCCTCTCTGTCATTACCACCAACCTGCAGACCCAAAATTCCCGCACTTTGGACATCCTGTATAGCCATCAGATTTGACCATAGAGCTTCAGACTTTTGTGTCCATTATAGTGCACACTTTCCTTTACTTCAGTAGACAGTAGATCCCTTTAGGGTTGAACATTCTTGCTTGCAAATGCAGCAGCATAGGCAGAGCACTCAACTCATATACTAACCTAGGTGGTAGTTCCCTACTGCTCAGGTTATATTGACTTGTTTCAGTGGGTTGGTAACTGCAGAGAGAGCAGCAAGAGAGTGCAAGTACTTGGGGTTGTTATATATGTCTAGGGAGGGTCAATATAATGATGAGGTAGGAGTTTTTGCTCAAAGATAATGAATGACAATAGTATTGCCTGCCTATGGCTTGTTAGACAGGGACCAAGTATCTGAGGCGATCCCCCTTCTACAAGATGGTATGGAATAGTGTCTACTGGTCCCTTATAACATGCTACATGAAAGTCTAGAGTACTATAGGCAAAACTAGGTGAGTCCACTTCAGGTCTGAAATTCTATGTAATAAGCCATGAGGTACTGTGGCTTGTGAGAATACATGTAATAACACTGTGCAATGCATCAGGAATGGAAATTTCAATGACTACACACCAGTGGGGCTAGCTAGGACTGGACTGGACATGAGGAGGACAAGTGCAGGAATCTCAGAAATTGTGGGTCTGAGGGTCCAAAACATTGGAAATGATGGAGTTTGGTGTAAACTTTGTAAAAATGACTATTGACAGGTCACAGAATGTTTGACCATCACAGTAGTAACTGGTAAGCATGCAGTATCCTTAGTAACTGTATGTTAAGACCGTACTCAATATATGAGAAATCCGAAGGGCTTTGGCCTCAGTTCGTGCACTGTGCCCCTTTCCCGAGTACTGCCCTTTACTTCCGAGGGATAACCTTCGTCCGAGGGTCTGGAAGTGCTTGCGTAGCGGATCCGAAGGTCCGGAGGTATTGGATATGGTATGTCCGGTATATATCCGAAACGTGTGGGTGGAAGGAGCTCGTCCGGAGGGTATCCGGAGCGTAAGGATGAATGCGAGGTATAAGACTAGTAGCGGACGAGATCCGTACTAGAAACTAACGGATATGGACTACCAAAGGTAGAGTCGGAAACGTAGACTATAGGAATCAATCCTAAGTCTCGGAAGATACTTAGAGTTGGGACGGATGGGTTCGGACGAACGGAATGAGCAGAATCTAAGATGATATTCGAACTAAGGTTCTCTAGAGTTTTACATGTAGTTTATATACTGTATGTAGATAGTATGGACAATCAATGAATCCGGGGCCGGAGGGCTATGCACAAAGTATAATGGAAGTCTATGTGGTAAATGCGCAGCGGATCAGCAAACGCGAGTCGGACATGAAGCACAGGTAACGGATCAGTAAGCAGGACAGGAATATACACAACCGGGACACCGGTACAGGTAGATCACCGACAGGGGATAGAAGAAAGGATGCAGTGGACTTAGAACACAAGAAGTTGTAGCGCATCGGATGAGTGATCCGGATCGGATCTGTGGTCCGGATAGAAGCAGGATCGATCGGATCGGATCGGATCTGATCGGATCTTGGATCGGATGTATGGAATATGACACTGTATATAGCAATGGCAGTGGGGTTAGGGGTGGTTGCGCTATGTGCTATAGGGGCTAGATGAATATGGAAATGAACCTATACATGGCCAGTGCCAGCTGGTCTGTCACAACAGAAACATAATAGTAAGTACATCAGAACATAAGGCTATGAACTTGGAGATAAAACTTGTACAGAATGACTCATTGCATCAGGAAATCAGTGAGAAAAAGGTTTTCAATTGACAGAATCTGATCAAAAATCTATGAAAATATTTATATTTATATTCTAAGACAAAGTAATACCTGATTGGGAGCAAACTGACTTTGAAGGACAAGGAATTACAAGTCTGATGCTAGTATGTAAGATGCTGCAAGTGTGACTCATGGTAGAATAGATCATTATCAGAGTGTAACTTTATGATACTTGTTTGCAATATTATGCAATACCTAGCTGCCAGAATGCTTACTAGTGTGGGTTGGATGTGCTGAACTGGATTGGTGGGGATTAAGTCACTGGATATGTCTGGATATATGGATCTGGACAAGATATCATAGTGGAAATCAGGTATAGAGCCTGGTATATATATGACAGTGAATTGCTATATAGTTCTAAGAAGCACAAGAGTTGACAGAACAAGTAATGTGTGCACCAACAATTTGGCAGCTATCAACCACAGCCTATCCCTCAACCCTCAATATTGTGCATGGAACTTCCCCCACCCAGCAGGTATGCACCATTATCACCATCTGGCACTTCAGCTTCCACTTTGCACTGGTGGCTGGTAGTAGAGTGAATTTTTGAGTTGGTACAGATGTAAGCAGTTGTGTCGACCTTACCATATCAGCAGTACAAATGCCGAGGAGTGACTCGATGTGACGATATTAGCTCGGCCATCGAACAGGCTGATTACATTGTGACTCACGTAACGTAGTCGCTGCCATGGTGACCCAAGTGTCCGTCCCAGCTTCTATGCATGCACTATTGATTGTCACCATGTTAATATATAACATCCATGCACGTTGGGTAAGTAAGGTGTCGTCTGTCCACTAAATTCGGCAGGAGTTGCCAAAAGGAAGATCGAAGTACTTTCGATCAGCGTAGTGGGGCCTGATCCCACATGCGAAGTTCATCAAACGTTTTATCATCATCATGAACTTATAATCGGCCACGTTCTTACGGCGGTGATCACGTATATGTATATAAAGTATGTAACTCGGCCCCATTCTCTTCTTCGGAACCCCATAGTCATGCTTGCCGCCGTTCTCCTACTCGCTCTGCCTTTCTGCACCGCAGAGTTGGCTTCCACTTATGCTGGATCGACTGTCGTTGACTCTTATCCTCCAGCCCGTGCCACCAACACTGCTATCGACTCTTACTTCCCAGATGCATCTCAAGTCGGCTATGCAGGTCCAACACCTAGTCAGTCGTAATCTTCATCGTATTTCCTGTGTTTTATTTATTTATTTAACTTTTAGCTGGTGCTGAACCCGCGGCCATCATAACTGCTATCCCGTTCTCCAAGGTCGAAAACGCGTTTCCCTTGTCGATGCCCAAACCCGCAAATGGCAAAGATTCCACTTTCAATGTCATGCGTCACTGGGGTAACTTGGCGCCCATGTACTCCGTCGACTCCTTTGGTCTTCCTGATGCATCCCCCACCATCCCAGAAGGCTGTGGCATTAACGCGGTACATCTCTTGATGCGCCACGGCGCCCGCTATCCAACCTCTGGCTCTGGCTCTGCTCAGTTCGCCACTGACCTTAATGCTGCTGCATCGAACAAAAGTTTCAGTGCCACCGGTAAATTGGAATTCTTGGCAACCTGGACATATAAGTTGGGCGCCGAGATCTTGACCCCTTTTGGCCGCGACGAGCTGTACGTTCGCTCTCTTTTACGATATTTCCACTCACTCTCCCCTCCATCAGCTTTAGCAATGGGGTTGCCTTCCGCTACAGATATGGCAACTTGCTTAATGCCTTCACCGACCTCCCAGTATTCCGTACTACTTCTGAAGGTTCGCCTCCATCTAACATATGTTCCACAATACTCTCTGATGATTTGTTTATGTCGTATAGATCGTATGGTGGATTCTGCGTGAGCAATTCATTCATATTTTTTGGTGCGCCGTGCCTAATAATACCATCGGTAGCCTCAACTTTGCCGCAGGCTTTTTTGGGCTCAAAACTTACGAGACCGACTATCACCAGGAGATCATCATCGAGGCTGATGGCTTCAACAACACCCTCGCTCCTTATGACACATGCACCAATGTCAATTCGGAGGATGTCGGTAACTTCGGTGGTATTCAGGGTGATATATGGGCAGATATCTATCTCAAATCTGCTCGAAAGCGCTTGCAACCATTGATCCGAGGATTTAATTTGACCACCTCACGATTGATTGCTATGCAGGAGACGTGTGCCTACGAGGTAATCGCATCATTCGCATAGTCTTGATGAATTTTTGATGTCCTGTAGACCGTGGCCCTTGGATATTCCGAGTTTTGCGACCTTTTTACTGAGGAAGAATGGGAAGGATACGAATATTACGTTGGTATGTTCCTTTAAATGACACTTGCTGTTGCCTTGCTGAGTTCGCTATTTACAGATCTTAGTGAGCACTTTGAGTGGTAAACTTGCGACCTGAGCGACTAATGACTTCATTGTGAACAAAGACTTCTGGTACAGCGAGGGACCGGGTAACCCTACAGCAGCAGCGCAGGGCCTTGGCTATGTCCAGGAACTAGTGTCACGTCTCACTCACACTCCCATCAATATCTGGAACAGCAGCACCAACAGTACTCTTGATTCGAGCAACATCACATTCCCTCTCAATCAACCTATATATGTGGACGCTACCCACGACACGGTCATTTCCAGTAGTATGTTGGCACTTTCTTTCCAATCCAAGATTACTGACGGGAGGGCTCAGTCGTCACGACTCTAAACTTTACCAGCCTAGCTGCAAATGGACCTCTGCCAACTGACCATATACCCCCTCATCGTGTACGCAGTCTCATAGACCACTACTTGCCTCAATTTCTGATGAATTCCATAGTCTTACATTGCCAGCCAGATTGCACCTTTCTCCAGCCAGCTCGTAGCGCAGGTACTGAGTTGCCCAGCCTCAAAGGAGCCGACTCATATCCGGTTCCTTCTTAATGATGGTGTGATGCCACTGACGGGCATCCATGGCTGCAAGGAAGATCCGAACGGTCTCTGCGCATTGCCCAGCTTCATCAGCGGGATGCAAGAACGAATTGGGGAGATCAACTTTGCGTATGATTGCTTCGCCAATTATACTATGCCGGATCCCGACACTATAATTGACGGAAGATACCCTACTAGTTAAAAGGATGATCACTTTAATGAACGTATAATTACTCCAACCACACCTCACGTGTTTATTTCACATAGTTCTCCGTCCTTACGCGATCAATGATCAAACATTCAACCGCCAACTTCAACCTTGCTGTGTTTTTTTCCAAAAAAACTTTCTTTGGATCTGTGAGCCCTTGCTGTTCGTCTTGTCGACCCTTGATATTCTCATCGTATATTCTCCCTTGAATGATGAGTTGGAGGAGAAGGTTACCGCGGTGGATAGGCAACTTTGTCGCCATGATCGATCGACAGCTCAACGGTCTCATCTGTTTCTAAATCAGGTAATTCAATTACCAAATGTGTAGCCCCTGATTGCAAAAACCCGAGGTGCGGGCTGCGCCTATTAATCAATTTAAGCTGGAGTGCAAGCGCGGGCGGAACAAATCCACTGTATTTTTCTTACCATGACGAGTCTGCAGGAAAGTGCGACTACTTTCGATTTCGATGATAGGTTGGGCCTAGTCTTCATCGTAGAGGCGGCATCACTATCGGTACTGGCTATCACAAGTCTTCTGGCATACATTATTGTACGCATCATATTCAATTTCCCACCGTGGTCCGTAGACTTACCCCAAGCCCACTAGTATAGCGCTGTTACAATTCGAATCGGTGCTACACGTAGATGGTCGACGGACACTCACGTTCATTACTATTTCTTAAATCTAATGATCTTTGACCTCATTCAAGCAATCGGTGAGCTACCCGTGTCGCGCCGGTTCTGCAGTCTTCTGATAGTTTTCCAGGGGGAATGTTTAATATCGCATGGATTGACGCTGCCGTGCGTTTACATTTTATATCCTGACCCCTCGGAATACTCAGTTTCATTTGCAGGAGATATACCCCGGCACCATATGCAATGTACAAGGTATCATCCTTCTTGAAGTGGGACTTTGGCACATCCATTTACCCCAATCATCACAGGTGCCTTCAAGCATGTGGGGAATACCGGAGCAGCTTTTAGGTGAGTCTGAAATCTTATTTGGTTCTACGTTAAATGCTAACTATTTTTGCCTGAACAGCACGATTGTAACTACCTCTCGTCATCAAAATCTTTCTCACGCTAATTGGTTTATGCAGACTATCGCCTTGCACACGATGCAGGTGCTGGTATTGAGATGGAGTACCCCTCCAAAAGCAGCACTACTTGGCTCGGCTATCATATGGATAACTGTTGGCCTAATGGTCGGAATACCTAATATAGTGATTGATAATTTCTATGGACCCACCGGGCATTGTACGTCCGCAATTTAAGGTTATCTACGTGGCTAAATAATTTTGCGTTGGACAGGGTGTTGGATCGAACGCAATAACTTCCAACGGATGGGTCTTCAATACATGTGGATGTGGCTTGCAGCATTCATCTCTATCGTCGTTTACATCTTCCTTGCTCTCGTGGTCAAACGGATCATCAGCGTTGATGGTTACAGGATTCGGTGGACGTCCCCCGAGACCCGGAGTGTCACGCCATCCGATGGCTCTGATCCCCGACAACGGGGGAGCGAAGGAGCCATTGCGGTACGGATGCTCTTGTGAGTTTGACGATAGCCCAGTCAGTGATCCGTCCCTAATATTTTCTTTTTTAGTTACCCTGCGGTTTACCTTGTCACGGTATGTGAAGTTAATCATTAGCTGTGTACCCTCTGATCTTTCGATAGGTGTTGCCTATCACTGCTGCCCGCTTCACGCAATTTCACACACAAAAAGTCCCCTGGGGAGTGACGGCTTGGGCAGATACCCTTCTTCTCTTGTCGGGATTCTTCAACACGATCCTATATGCGCTAACGCGTCCAAAGCTCCTTCCGCATAGACGTCGGTCGCCCTCACGGGTTGTTTTAACATCCATGGGATCAAGTCAGCAATCTGGTAGGGCTAACCGGTTTCAAAACCACAAACACTATCCCTCGGATTCAAAAATTGAAGAAGGAGATCTCCCTTCTATGAGTTTTGAACTTGGAGAATCACAATGCTCCTCATCCGAGTTGCGCTTTGCTCAACCTGTGATATCAAATGTCGAGCAATGATTGTCTTGTATTTTTATGGGACACGGGTCCCGCCAATGCTTTGTGCTGCTTCAATATGACAGCGCACACAGGCCAAATCCATACTTGTATTGCAGCATATCTACTCTATCCTTAACAGCTTGTACATAGATAGTGACGTCCTTAGTGTTATGTCGTAATTTCGGTGACCTTACCCAAACCGCGAGCGGTGTGCAGCGAGAATTGTCTAAACGGCGTTGATGAGAGAAGCGCTAGGACATTATGATAGTACTACCTAAGAAACAAACTAGAGACGAAATAATGTAAGTGAGATTGTATCACCACGCTAGGCTAACTTATAGTAACTTTGTTGGTTCGCCTTAACTTCCTCGATCTCTTCAGGCTTATTCTTAGGATGAGGACTACTTATTTCTCCTTAGTTACACAACAAGGCAAAAAAGTCATGTTAAGGATACCGAACAAGGGGCTCGACGTTTTCCTGATGATTCGATCTGCGAAATAGTTTGCACAAGAACAAAGCTGAAACTATTGTTGCAGCACCTATGTAAACACTTTCGGATTCAAAAATGTAGCTACGTACATACACCTTGGTCGCACTGACAGGGGCAGGAGCCAGTCGTAAATGGACAAGTTCCCAATTTGTTTGTCCGTCTCAGTGGTGGCAGTGTATTTACTACTAAGCGTGTGCACTGACCTGACCTTCCACGACCTCGTCAGCACAAACATTATCATGGGGTTGAGCCAGTCGGCACCCAAGGTTACCGCTCATGATCGAGCGATTCTCGAGTACGTGTGCTTTCGTGATCTCTCAACCAAACGGTAACGTCCAACAAGTGCATCTGTTCCGTTACTTCCGTAGTCTGAAACTTCAGCGCGATAAGCTAAAGCAGTACCAGAAAAAGGTTTGACCGCACAGTCGCTCGTGGAGGTGCTGCGTTCATAATCTCTCAATATAGATACAAGTTGTGCTCGACCGCGAACATGAAATTGCGAAAGCCCATCTCGCTACCGGCCAGAAGGACCGTGCCGTCATCGCCCTCCGAAGACGCAAGTATCAGCAGAGCTTGTTGCTGAAGACCGACAGTCAATTGGAGAACTTGGAACAATTAGTCCGTCTCGTTCACGTCGCTCAAATGTACGCTGAAACACGTTCCTCGTAGGTGTCGACCATTGAATTTTCTTTGGTCGAGGTTTCTGTCCTTCACGGTCTCAAGCAAGGAAATGAGGTTCTTCGAGAAATTCACCGCGAAATGAGTATTGAGAGTGTCGAGAAGCTTATGGAAGAGACGCAAGAGGCGAGAGAGTATCAGCGAGTATGTCATGTTCCGTACTCCTTGTGCTGTATTAAAGGTGGTGTACAGGAAATTGGTGATTTACTGGCGAACCGATTGACTCATGATGAGGAGGATGCTGTTCAGGCGGAACTCTTAGCATTACAAGGGGAAGCGGTCAGTACGAGCCATCGGACATTATCTCACTTTATTTACATGATATCTAGCTTGGACAAGCAGAACCTGAAGCGCGCCTGGAGTTGCCATCTCCGCCAAGGTCGTTGCCGCTTGTTTCAGAAGGTCAGATTAGTTCACTATTGTCGGACAACATTCACCCTAATCTCTATTTTAGAAGTTCAACAAGTGCCTCTAGATAGTAAGAGGGAGCGAGTTCCCGTGCCTGGTTAATACCTGCCAGCACACATAGTATCACAGGGATTTTCATTCTGATATTATTCATTTGCGGCCTAGATCTTCTCCAGGCATCTACAGATACTACGATACTTCAATAGGATGGCAGATAATGATACAGATTTAGACGTCAGATCAGGACAACTACTACCAACTATCAAAGTTTCCAAACCCTATTTTTCGCTTCTTTTTGGCATCGTCACCAACGTCACTGACTTGTATGCCAGGTGTTACCTGATTCAACGGCCTCTTGACGCTAAGATACTTCCCCACTCCCGCTCCCACACCTGCAGCACCCCCACCAAAGGCCGAGTCCCCAGTGCCGACTTTGACCCCAAACCAATTAATATCATCCCCTTGAGTCTTCTCAGATTGTTTCTTAGTATCATCTTGTGCTTCTGCACGCCGAGCAAGTTTTCTTGCCAGCCGTGTTTTATGTGCTTCAAAGGGATCCTGATGTCTAGAAAGGAAAGTATATGAATATGTCCGAGCCAAAGATAAACAACGCACATAATAATTTCTGTTATCCGCACCGGCTTCGCTGGCCGTTCTGTTCCATCTTTACGAGGGAGTTTTTCTAAAGCATCAAGGACGTCGTCTCCCCCAACTAGCTTACCGAAGACAGTGTGCTTATTGTCGAGGTTCGGCGTAGCTCTGAATGTGATATAAAATTGCGATCTGTAGTGGCACTCGTCATTGAACGTGAAGTAAAGGTAAGCAGACAAACGGACGTATTCGTGCCGGCGCCCTTGTTGGCCATGGCTACGATACCACGACTGTCGTGTTTAGCAGCACCCCTCATATCATGCTCGTCTCGGAAAGGAGTACCCCAGTGTGACTCTCCACCAGAGCCTGTGCCGGTAGGGTCACCTGTTTGCACCTGCAAAGACATGAGTATCCAATCTTGCGAGACAACAAATGAAGAAGTACCATGAAGCCAGGAACAAGTCTGTGAAAGAGACAGTTGTCATACTTTCCTGCTCTCGCAAGCATGAGAAAGTTGTAACAGGTTTTTGGTGCCTATGAAGGAGTGTTAGCCACGTTAGCAAGAGCACACAACACTGACCTTATCGCAATACAACTCCAAGTTCAACGAAGCGCCCAAGCTGGTCATGACCCGGACATATGCCCTTCGCTTCCCAACGTCTTTCTCTTTACCCTTACCCTTGGGAGGGTTCGACATTTCTTCGAACATCAATTCTTCCTAGGCTACCATCAGCAAGAATACTCGTTACAGCCAGTTCCTTGTGCGCACCTCGTCCCACAGTAGTTGTGAACTTTGTGTCTGAGGATCCACAGACGTTGATGTCAATGATGCTCCGGGTGCACCACTGGAATAAGGAGAAATGTTCCCTAGATGGTACTCAGATTGGATCTTGTAGTGAAACAACGGTGGAGCTCACAAGGGACGGCGGGTTTACCCTTCACTTCAGAGACTGCTTTAACAGTGGCTGGTTTTGGCATCTCGTCCTTTCCCGCAATGGTGGTAGCACCATTATTAACTGTAGACGAGGGTGGGAGACCATGGATGTTTTGTAATGTAATGACATCCTCCCTGCAAGAATAACGTCGAGTCCAGAATGGTAAAAAAAGACTCGACCACTTACTTCTTGAATTTAACATCTTCAAGGAGATCCTTACCGCCTTTAATACTTTCTGCAAGGAAAACATTTCCTGTGGTTGCAATTGCTACTATATGCGAGTGCTCGCTGAACGGCTTGAATGAAATTGGATCATGAATTTCGCCAGATGGTTTGCGCGAATAGTGGAGTGTTATCAGGTCACCTGGTGCAAGGGGCTCTTTTGTAATAGGATTTGTATTGTTATGCTGCCTTTAAACAGAAGTGTAAGACAAACGTCACCTTGCAGGAAGAGAGGATAACTTGCTTTAGCCAAGGAATAATGTTTACAAGGTCAAACACGAAGCCTGTTCCATCCGCGTTGCGGGCGCATACGGGGTGATTAAATGGCTGGAAAGAAAGCGCGCAGCAGTCGAATGGTGTTTGCGCTCGAGGGTGCGGTACTTGAAGCTTTCTGTGCCAACATAAGAACTCCATGATTTAGACGCAAAAAGGACTTACGCTTTGTACCCAGACGAAGCAGAATGTTGTCCGAATTCACCAGCATGTTCTGCATGTGTGATATAGAGTTTGTTAGAATTTCCGTGGCCCATGTTGCAGTTGGTTTGAGATTGAGTGTATAAATGATAGCCTTCAAGAAAGCGGACCTGGTCAAGCTTCCAAATCTAATAAATGCAAACAATAAATCACAACCGCCTCCATCATCTTCGAATTCATTCTTTTCAGTTTGCAGATGTTGCGCCATGCCACCACAAAAACAAGGTGCACTACTGCCGTGCTCGATTTCCTTGCGCCGACTGCGTTTGGATACCGTCTTGGTAGCTCCAAGGTGCAGTCGCAACCTTCGGTGACGAGACCATCCAAAAGACATAACACGGAAAGACTCGCAGAATTTCCAGTCTCCGTACGCGCACAGAACCCGGCAATTCTTTGTCAGAATATCAAGCAACGTATCAGCTTACTGGGCCAGCCGAGTACTGCTGCTGTCTCCGATCCAGACATTAGCTTCTTTGATGAAAAGGTCGTTGAGCTTCGTCTCGCTCTGAAGGCTGGTGACATTGCGCGAGTAGGAGAGCTATGGTCGCAGTTAGAAGATAGAAAGTTGTTACGACTCCTCGGTCCAGAGCTGCGTGGATTTTCCGAGCGCGCTGTTCTGCTGTACCTCAAGGACAACTCTAACGCAGACGAGAGGAAGGTTATTGAGGGCATAGCTATTACTGCAGCTTGTGAGGGTGCAATCAATGCCCTCACGACTTGTATGATCACGCACATAAAGAGAGGTGACTCGCAGGCAGCCCTTCACCTATACAGATGTTTTTTGGTTCGCTCCAGCAACCAGATTACATCTGAGCCTTCGCCATCCTCAGCGCAGGAAGATGTCGAGGATGCGAATGGACTAGCTCTTGATTTTCTAGGCGATCAGTTATCCAACCAACCCAATTCCCCACTCGTCCTCGCAGCAATAGCCGCACATGCACTCGAAGATTCATTCGAGGGCGCACTAAAGACAATGCTCGACAATCCTGTACGCATAAGTCAACCCACTCAGAAGGAGTTCACGGCTTCATTTGATGACTTTTCGTTCCGGGCAAAAGTTCAAAGTTACGTCTGGCGCCTTGGCATTGCGAGGCTCGTCTCTCGCCACCACTCATTCAACATTCATATCACAAATCTCTCAAACAGTCAGGATCTTTCACAGGTCCAGAAGTTATACCGGGCAATCATTGACGGTTTGAATGGCCCAGAGCCATATCTCGCTGCACATGATTCACAGAAGTCTAGTCAAAGACCTATCGTGATTCATGAGATCAATTGGGCAGCATTCTTGACAGGGTTCTTGCGGTGCCATCGTCGGGACCTGGCAGAGAATCTCTGGAATGACATGCTCAAATATGGCATCCAGCCTGGTGTTATCACCTGGACAGCGCTCTTGGACGGGTTTGACAGCATGGGGGAAGCTGATGCCGCTTCCACTGGTTGGGATAACATGATTTCCCAAGGCATTCGACCGGGAATTTTGACATATCGTGCTATCATCTCGACATTGTTTAACGTTCGGAGACCAGAAGATGCTATCGAGAAATTTGCGATGTTTAAGCGAGAACTTACCAACAATTCGTTGCCGGATACTGGGGATGTACTCCCTGTGTACAATACAGTGCTGCACGGTCTTCTCAATAATGGACGACCTGGTGATGCCGATGCGCTGCTGCAGAATTTACGGCAGAAGGGTCCAAAGCCAGACATCGTTTCCTACAATACCTTCCTGCGTCACCATGGCCGCAGAGGTGAATTCCGTGCAGTGTCGGTGTTGCTCGAGCGTCTCCGAGAAGATGGGCTGACTGGCGATGCTTTCACGTTCTCCTCTGTACTCTCAGCTCTTCTCAAGGTTGGGCGTACTGACGCCATCGACATCATTCTGAGCTTGATGAAGAAGCAAAATGTGGAGCCCAACGTCGCCGTCTTCAGCGCGATCATAGACCATCAGCTTCGCGAGCCCTCGGAGCAAGGTCTCAGGACGGCAATGGAGCTACTTCAAAAGATGGAGACGAATCCGGATGTCCAACCCAATGACGTGACATACACAGGTGTGCTTGCATCCTTGCACCGCCATGTATGGCCCAACACCGCCTTAGCCGAGGAGTGTAGGAGATACGTCCTTAAAAGGATGAAGGAGCGAAACATCCGGTTTAATCGGGTGACCTACCACATACTGATCAAAGCATGTTTGGAGAACCCGGAACCAGAAGGACTGCAAGGGGCACTGGGCTATTACAGGGAGATGGCAAACTGGAATACCCCAATGAATTATGATACATGGTATGTCCTACTATATGGACTAATTTCGAGGGAGGAATGGGCAGTTGCAGATGAGATGGTAGAGGACCTCCTGAGGTATATCAAACCGGTTGGGGCATTGGAGAGCCTGGTTGGTAGAATTCAACGACGAACGACTTGGAGGATGAAGTTAGGACCAAAGATTTATGTCTGACGTAGACATTCCTACATACCTACAATATAATTCACCGCGAGAAGAATGACCATGCCAAAGGCTTCTCGCCCATGAAAAATGACTTGCCGAGACCGATGCGAGTGTAACGATCGTACACTGCAAAACACGTTCGTTAGTGTAGGTGGACTTGATGCGTTTGTACGTACGCCAATAACTACATCTCCGGCCAAAGTACTTGCCCACCCATGGCAGTAGTAAGACGAGTAGAAGCTGCTGAAGCTCTTCTAAGCTCTCGTTCCACTCTTTCTGGGCCAAACGATAGTCTTCATCAGACTCATATGACGCATTTGATGAGTCTGAAGAATGGTCCGAGCGTGGCATGCTTTAGCCTGGTTTTGCAGTATGTTGACGGAATGGTCTCCAAATGAAGTATGTAGCTCCAAGTTGTAGGTGTTACCATGTGGCGCCGCGTTTGCGATACACCACTTTTAGGCATCAACAGTTTCTCTGCTTTCCTTTCCTACTCTTTGTTGTCAACTCTCTCCTACCATCACCAGTCCATGCATTATGGTGGATGTTGCTCTCCCGCCCTCCCGACGCAAATTAGTCGGGCAGCCTCTACTCTACGCCATTTCTGTATTCGCCAGTTTGGGCGTTTTCCTGGTGCGCTATGTCACAAGAAGCGCGAGATTTTTACAAACTAACCAACAATGCTATTTTCTAGTTCGGATATGACCAGGGGTTCGTTAGACATATAGCCCACTGAATTACCAGTTACTGAGCCCAAGGGCAGTGTCATGTCAGGTATCATCACCGGTCCCTATTTCAAACAGTTTTTCAACACTCCTGGTCCTATTGAAGTCGGTACCATGGTTGCAGTTCTCGAGCTTGGGGCACTTGGTATGTTTTTACTTATTAATTTTACGCTGTATAATGACATTCCGTTCCACAGCCACGTCGATTGCTGCTGGTCGCGTCGGCGACATAATTGGCCGGAAGGGGACCCTTCTCACTGGAGCTATCGTTTTTACCATTGGTGGTGCTATTCAAACATTCACCACAGGTTTCTACGTCATGATTGTTGGTCGAGTGATAAGTGGTTGTGGAGTTGGGCTCTTATCGTAGGTCCTCAGTGTTCAAATCTTGCGGAAGCGCTCAGCACGTTTTGCAGGACCATTGTTCCTATATATCAAAGTGAAATTTCTCCACCCAATCATGTAGGTCTCCAACTTCAGACGTTTATTGCTATTAATTTTGTTTGTAGAGAGGCGCGCTTGCGTGCATGGAGTTTACCTGTAATGTTTTCGGCTATGCAACCTCCGTTGTAAGTTGTCTCTCTCTGTTGCAATTATGACGCTGGCGAGCTAACATTCTCCAAAGTGGGCAGATTACTTTTGTTCATTCATTGAATCCGATCTTTCCTGGCGTATTCCCCTTTTTCTGCAATGTGTCATTGGAAGCATCCTCGCTGCGGGAAGCCTGGTTATTCCCGAGAGCCCTCGGTATGCCGTCTCTCATTGTTGCGGTGATATGGATATGCATTGAAACTATTCAGGTGGTTGATTGACACCGACCAGGATATCGCCGGAATGGGTGTTATCGTGGATCTACATGGGGGAGATCCTAACAACATTCTTGCTCAAGCTGAATTCCAAGAAATCAAGGATAAAGTCATTTATGAGGTGCGCTGATGGTTGTTGCAGCACTCATCATCTTCACAATTCAACAATCACAGCGTGATCTCGGGGAAGGTCGCTCTTACGCTGTGATGTGGAAGAAGTATAAGCGACGAGTGTTGCTTGCCATGTCTTCCCAAGCATTTGCTCAGCTGGTAAGCTTCTGCCATTTTGCCCATATCATGCCGTCATGAACATGTCTTTCCCAGAATGGAATCAACGGTATTGTGTCTACCTCTGTGCGGCTTTCATGAAACTAATGAATTGAAACGATAGTGATTAGCTATTACGCTCGTACGCATTTCATTTCACACGAAAGTGATCTCTAACTAACCAGTGAGCACTGTTTAGCATCTGTTTTTGAAGGTACGGGTGGTCGTATATCTGTTCTGGCGAAAATCTCATTGAAAATGCAGAGGCCGGGTGGCTTGGCCGCGATGCTGTGCTGATGACGGGCATTAACGCTATCATTTACACCTTGAGCACCTTACCCCCGTGAGTGGCAACCTATCGACGGTCTTGTAAGGAAGGCTAAACGCTCATATAGCTGGTATCTCGTAGACCGTTGGGGTCGTCGCGTTATTTTGCTTTCTGGTGCCGTTATCGTTGGTTCCTTTTCTGATTAACGGCCTTTAAGGTGCTCACCGATATGTAGATGGGTATTGCTCTGGGCTTCACTGGCTGGTGGATGTACATTGACATACCAGCTACACCCAATGCTGTGGTGATCTGTGTTATTGTCTTCAATGCTGCATTCGGCTATAGGTAAGCTTTTGCAGTACATTTCTGAGCTTTTGATTTGACATTGTCTTAGTTGGGGCCCTATTCCATGGCTCTATCCCCCCGAGGTAATGTCATTCCCGTGATAACCCAATCAGATGCTGAATTTGTTTCAGATCATGCCCCTCACATTCCGTTCCAAAGGTGTATCTATATCAACTGCGACCAATTGGTGAGCTAGAAGCATCTGTCACACGTCAACCAACTGACGCGACCAGGGCATTCAATTTCATCGTTGGAGAGACGACACCATACCTCCAAGACGTTATTACATGGAGATTATACCCTATGCATGGGTTCTATTGTGCATGCAGTTTCATTCTCGTTTATTTCTGTAGGTAGATGCTCTTGAATACTGTTTCCCATTCTCACTGTGAACGTAGTGTATCCCGAGACTACAGGAGTTCCTCTCGAAGAGATGGATGCTGTGTTCGGTGAAGGTAAATTTTGTCCAATCTCTTCCAGTTGGACGGCATTGATTGTATCTTTGCAGAGGAAAGGCTGGATTATGAGTCCGAGCGGGCATCTCTAATGTCCAATACCCGGAGTCCTTCGGTACGTTCTGGCTCTCGACGCAAGACTGCCACAGAACGCGGATGGGTTAGCCGGTTACTCTATCGCGACGACAGGAGCACATACCAGCCCATCGGCGAGGGCGATGAATAGGAACTCGCGAGGATTGAAGGTGACAACGTGAAGGCGCACGAAGAAGATGTGCATCATACGAGGGAGCAGCTCTCTCCCTCCTCTTCTTCACCCATGTCTCCTATTGCTGCTGTGGTTGCCAGTTGAAGTGCTATTTAATTGCGAGACAGTATGCTAATGTCGCATGCGGCAATGTTGCTTCTCTGGCATGCTACTTTCATTTATCACCAGCAGTTGTGCCTTTCAATCCTCATGATACGCTACGCACTGGCTCACAATTACGACTTCACTTCATTGACACCATTTGTGTATCTTACAATATTGTCATTACTGTAACTTCCGGCCACAATATGATTTTCTGCTTCTGTTATATTACTCCAGTAATGTCACGTGTCTGCATGAGTTTTCCTTCACCTCCAGCGGTTGCGCTGTTATATCGCAGCTGGGCGCGTCAGTCAGTCTGCAGGAAGCATGGACTACTTCGTTATATGAGCCGTAGTTCGGAGGTACATACCAAAGAGCTGTCGCACGTGAACAGTACAAAGCAAGCTCCACTGGATGTAACCTTCGAGTCCCTTGGAGTGGGGACACCAATTGCGGCGGCACTGCGTGCTGCATTCCCCGATATTCAGCAACCTACGACAATGCAGCGCAAGATGATACCTGCGGTGGTGGGTAAACAAGATATTCTCTTGCAGGACTTCACGGGTTCTGGGAAGTGCGTACTTGTCACTGGATACCAGCTCAAACTAACTTCCTTCGAGGTCATTTGGATTACTACTTGGACTGCTGAGCAAACCAAGGATCTCTAGATACGATCCGAAAAAAGGAAAGGTCCATGCAACAAAGGGCATTACAACTCTTTTGATTGTTCCCCACCGTGACCTTGCATACCAATTTTTGCACTGGCTACACCACATGCTGACGTCTGCGGGTGAGCCTAGTCCATATTCGCTCGCTTCGATTGCACAGGTGCTAGTCCGCGGCTCACGACCCAAAAACCTCGCAACCTCATCTCCTCGGATCCTGGAGGCGATTGTGAACCCATCGTCGTCTGGAATATCCGTGCTCCGGGATCATCCTCCGCATATACTCATTGCCACACCAACTGCGCTTGTAGACGTGCTTCGCAATGAGCCGGAAGTGCTCCAGTTATCCACGTTATCGACTGTCGTCGTCGATGAGGTGGACTGGCTTCTGCAAGATGTGCCCCGGAAAGGCCCAAAAGGCTCAAAGTATGCCTCAGAAAAAAAGGCACGAGCAAATCAGAAGCATCCTGGCGCTCTGAAGACTGTGCTGGATATCCTCTATACGAGCACGAAAACAAACGAGTCGACCCTTTTGCGGAAGCGTCTTTTGAAGATGAAGTTGGCTCCGATTCATCGGCCGCAACTGATCATGCTCAGTGCAACTATGCGAAATAGGCTGAGGACGGCTTTCTTTGGCGCTTTCGGGTGGTTTAAAAGGGGAAAAGTACTGAAGCTTATAAAAGCTTCGTCGGGCTCACGTCCGGCTCACGGTCTTAACCGCACAATCACACACCATGTTCTTGTTATGTCGCAGGATGGCTCTGTTAAAAATATAGCTGGTGCTCGCAAAGCTCGAGCGCCCGCGCCGTCGGACTTATCCGAGCATGCGAGTACTTGCGAAGAACAGGACGAAGAAGAAGAAGAGTTTATTTTTGATGAAGACGATGAAGCGCCGCTCGATGACGAGACTGACACAAGTGGGGATACTATTTTTTTTTTCACGTTTCTGTTCGGTTATTAATTTCATTTGGAATCAGATATGCTACAAGCTCCCCCTGTTTTTAATCCGGGGATTCTTGAAGCCGTCGCATCCACATTCGCTCTCGATGTACCAAACATTGCGCTTGTTGTCATACCTGCAACTACATCCGTTCGACGGGTTATTTTTGAGCTGAATCAACTCGGAGTAAATGCCCATGGTCTTGATCTCGTGGACAATGAAGCCGGTCGTGCACACCTTCTGTCTAAGGACAAGGATATTCCCGATGAGAATCCCACCCTGCTTGTATCGACGCTTGCGACGACTCGAGGGATCGATTTTCCTGCGCTAACCCACGTTTTTCTCCTTGGGCTTCCGGAAGGACGCGCGGGAGATGTTTACCAGCATGTCGCAGGGAGAGTTGGCCGATTCGGCCGCCGAGGAAAAGTTATCACTATCGTGGAGGGACGACGGGAGAACGAGGAGAAGAACGGTAAAGTTTGTGTCAGGGATGATTCGAAGAAGATGGATATAATGTTAAAGAAGCTTGGGATTAGTGTAACAAGGCTGGAGCATTTCGACTAAATATTTTGCATTGTCACATCGTGACCGTGCCCGTCGGTAGATTAGATACGCCTAGGTATAGGGAACGCCGAACCCGTGGTATTCGGATGGGTGGTAAACATGAGTTTTGCATTATAACGGGATTATTAAAATTATTAACGGCGGTACTAGTAGTATCACTGGCATTTGGTTGCTGTCTTTCACGCGGATCAAATCAATCATAGGACCAAATAGGACCAGGGGCATGATGTAACCTTGGTGTGAATGAATCCGTGAATAGCCTATGGGTGGCTGACTTGCTACTAGCGCCCAGGCCACATACTAGCCTTGGCCTGGCCTCTTTTCCTCCTCCCATCGTAGAGGTTCCCGCCTAGGTTACAGTTCGGTTGACTCACTGTCCTTGCTCATCCCCTTCAACGATGGCGAGAGCTCCATCTGGCTTATGCCTTGTGTTATCCCTTTTACTTGGCTCGTCCCTCTTTTTCCAGGTTTTAGCTCAGTCTACAAACCAGACCACTGCGAGCAGCGGTACACCTTCTCCTACTGTCTCTGCAAGTCTTACAACGTTCTTGACCACTCGCTCCTACACGTCGACATTCGTCAGCCACTCAGGGAACGTTGCCACCACTATCACCACCGTATTACCCACAGTGTACAATGCCACAAGTACCATTAATGCGACCTCATCCACACCAACATCCACATCCACATCCTCCTCATCGCCCACCCCAACTCCCATAGTCCTAGATACTAGAATCACTCCGGCTTTCGGTGTATTAGGAGCGATCCTCATCATAACTGGACTACCAAGTGCGTTCTGGGGCCACAAGAATAGATGGTGATTTCTCTCATTTCTAGATCTACCGATTTCTCACTCACACCATGTAGGACATCCTTCTTCCTCATTGGCTTCTATACCCTTTCATTGGTCTGTTTCGTCCTTATCGTCAAGTTCGGCATTCTTCCCGCGATCAACCCACCCAACAACACGCTCCAGGGCATGTTCGTATTAGCCTCCGCCGTTGCTGGTATCATGGGTGGCGCGTTCACGATCTTCTTCTGGAAGGCCACTAAATACTTCATTGGCGCATGGGGTGGTTTCGCTTTCGGACTGTGGATACAATGCTTTAGAGATGGCGGACTTATTACCCCTGTTGGCATGAGATGGATTCTGTATATAGGTACCTTTTTCCTCCGTAGTCCATTTTGCCCTCCGCTAACTCGTCATTTAGCATGCAGCGTAGTTGCATTTGTCCTCTGCACAATACCCAAGATACATTGGCACATGCTTCTCGTTGCGACTGCCTTTGTTGGCTCGTCGGCATTTATACTCGGTGTGGATTGCTACACGACAGCTGGCTTGAAAGAGGTTCGCGTCATTTTCCATAGTCAGCTCATAATAGCTCACACGCGACGGTAGTTCTACGTTTGGAATCTAGGTTTCACCTCCCTGTTCCCAAAGTATGCCAATAACCGTATTGCGTTCCCGGTAACACAAACGATGGAAATTGAACTTGGACTCATCGGAGCGATCTCTCTTATGGGTGGAGCCGTTCAGCTCCGCATTCTCCGCGTCTTGCAGCGCAAACTCAAGGAAATCGCTGAGGAGCAAAAGAAGCGGGATGAAGAGGCTGAACTCAACGCTGCCGGTAAATTTCAGGAGCTCTCAAAGGAACAGGAGGAATGGGAACGTGATCATCCATCACTTGGAATGCATGGCCGGACGGCCAGTGGCTATTCTGGGACTCCTTTAATGAAGGATTTCCCTACCAGGGGTTCTCAAGATGGGCGGGCTTCCATGTTTACATTGGTTGGCGGGCGCGGTCGCTATACATCGGGAGTGTCTGACTTCATGGCTGCTCCCACCCCTGACGAAGACATCAAGCGGGTTGTGCGTGATCCTCAAGCGCCCGGTGTCTTACCTGCTCTTGATCTTGGTCTTGGAATTCAACAGGATGTTCCTTCTGGGTTCATCACTGACAATGATCCTGACAGCAGCGATACGAAACACAGCGATGTAAGGAAAGCTGTCTCATCGGAGTTGGAAGATCTTGCACGCAAGGAGGAGCTTCTTGCCGAAATTCAGACCATCAGACGCTCAATCGATGCATTGAGATCAGAGACACCTGGCCTTGACTCGGACGACTCCCGTTCTCGTCGTATCTCTCTGACCTCTCGTCGCACCCTCAGTTACGACCTCGATAATGCTATTGCCCCACGTCCACACACTCGCCCACCCAGACAGCCAGATCCACGCGGCCGTGCACAGTCCATGGAATTTTCCAAGCTTATAGATGCGCCTCCGCTTGGTGCATCCATTGGCCGTCCCACAAGTGTTCCTCTGCGCGACGATGACTGGGATTCATACGTTCGTGATCGTAAGCTCCTACAACCACCAGCTGGGGTGACTGCACCCATCCCAACCACCCGCTTGTCCACGACAGCATCACTATCTACACAGCAACGCCTACCCGTCCCACCAGCTGTCACGGAAGCCCTCTCCCAAAGGAAACGCCGGGAGAGTTTGCTGGACCCTAGTGTTGGTCCAGATACAAGCGCGAAAGATACGTCGGACGAGGATACGCCCATTGCCGCACTTGCAACAGCCCGCACTCACACAAACAAGCCCAAATCATATTTCAACAGCACGATCCCAGCTGTGTTAGCACCCTCGCAGCCTCCTGCCCCTGCTACGCGTTATCCTCCTGTCATTCTCTCCAGGAATGTGCCATTATTACCCGAGCTCGAGCGAAGCAACATACCGATCGTCCTCCCTCCCACTCGCCCGTTGAAGGCTACGGTTGCTGAGCCCTCCAGCAACGTTCCCATGATCATTCCTCGCGGACAAAGCGCGAACATCGCAGCGCCAGTTGCTAAGAAACTAGAACCTCAACGTGTTGCGACGTTTGAGGAAATGGAGGAACGGCATCGGGAGAAGATGCGAGGTCTCCAAGCTCCTATCACGGAGGCTGAGAAACAAAACGCGGAGGTCCAGGCTGCCAAGAATCGCTGGGAGCGCTCAAAGGCAATAGAGCGGGAAGCGGTGAACAGACGGCAGGCTGAGAAAGTCGCAGAGCTTGCACGAGAAGAGAAGGAGAAGTTGCGACGCAAGTCAGAGGATGGTCTTGGCATGACGGGACCCGAGGACGACAAGAATCCAGAACGTCGATCCAAGGGAATAAATGCTGACAAGCTTGCTGCAATTGGCGGTGTGAACAACTCATCGTCAAAACGCCAATCGGTGCTGAGGGTAGAGGATTGGCAACGGCATCAGCAGGATGTGGAGCTTGGAATTCGTCCCGAGCGCATTGCTGGGGCAAAGCGAGAGCCTCGTGGGATGAAGGCTGAGGCTAATGCGACTGTTCCATTCCCTGGACAAGGTCGCCCGATGGACAGACGTCGTTCTGCTGGGGTACCCCGCGACCCTCCAAGTTGAGGGACTGGGCTTTACGGATGTGAGGTGCTGTGATCACGTCACTCATTTTCTAAAATATATTGGACGTTCATGGACATATTTTTACGCCCGTCGTTTCATTAGGGTATCCATAGGTGTCTTGCGACTTCGACAACATTAATATTGTTTTCATCCCCCTTTTCTTGCATTATGCATATGTAGGGCCATTGTAATACATATCGCACGGCGATTCAAGTCTGCGTATGTTTTGTAGGTAGCTGCATATTTGACTTCGTCTGGGGCGTTTAGTTCCTAGGAGTCGCGGAGTTTGTAATATACATTGGGGTGAGCAACTTTCAACGTCCCCCATAGAACAGGTCCACCATGATGGCCACCATCCGTCGTTTTAATACCGTCCCTCAATCTCTCGAATATCAAGATCAACCTGGCCCAACCAGGGTAAAGTCTACTGTAGATGGGATTATTCACCGCTTAGATCAAACATGGGTATCCCACCAAGCCTTTGCGGGGACGGCGGCCTCCTTGCAGGATAGAAAAGATCCGTTCAGTCTTGCGGGCTTTTTCCCCGCCTCATACCTTTCATCTCCGGGAGAACATTGGGAATGGTTACGGCAAGAACAAACGTTTGCATTTGCGTTTGTGGAGGGTGTTGATGAATCATTGCCTTGTACGCCGGGACCCGTCGTGTTCGCACGGGATGAGATGGAGGAGACAATCAAAAGGGAGGATAAAATGGGCGTGTTATCAATACTTAGTAAGTCCGATGTAACGAAACAACATGGACATGAGTTGACATACTATTTAGATGATTTGTGGCTTGTACGTTGGGGGATAGTTTAGATTGTTATCATTATTATTATTATTTATAAAAATAAAATTCTCACGATTACACGTGTTTGTAATTGTTTTTTCTCACGTCTTAGTTGAAATCTCTCTTCCTTATTTTCCCACCTCTCTTCCTCGATTCCCACAGCTGGCTACCAACATCGGGCGGGAAACTGTTATGAGGACTTTCCATCCTTACTCTTCTTCACACATCCAAATGCCCGAAGCTGCTCTTCAACAGCAGCTGAATAAAAATTCAAGCACTTCATCCCCAACTTCACCCACACAATCTACTTTGGATTTACTTGTAAACCCTACCTCTTCTCCTCCTCATATACTTGCCAATAAAGTCGGTGAACAGTTTCAGCATTCAAACCATATTCAATCATCAAACAACAATGCTATTCCTAATCCACAACCTCCAGTAACTTCCGCTCCTCCTTCCATTCTCTCTAATACCGATCCGAACGCGTCTCTTCAATCTCTACTTGCCGCCAACCGAAAAGATTCAGCAGCTCCAGATTCATTACATCAATGGGGTATTCCCCCTGTCCAACCTTCATCTCAGCCCCATCATTCTTCCCCTCTTCTTACACCTGTAATAGCCCAGGTAAGTACAAAGTGCATCACTATAGTGTAGCACTCATATATGTACATCAAACAAGTCTTCCAACGGCAAGTCTGGTAAGCGCAAACTCGACGAGACAGACCCTGACGATCCACACCCAAAAATTCGTCGGCCTGTTGTTCGCGAACATGTGGCGCAGCAACACCAACATCCCCTCCTTCAAATGACAACCGTCATGTGTTTGCACGCCGCCGTTGCACAGAAATCTTATGGTAGCGAGAAACGCTTCCTTTGCCCCCCTCCTGTCGTACATATTCAAGGTCCGGTGTGGCAAATGCGTTCCCAACAACTCGCCATGTCAGTTGTCTCCGAACAGGGTGAACGATCATTGGACCAAAAGACTAATTTGGACAACAACATGACCGGAAGCTTCAAGTTCTTGCACGTGACTGGCACAGCAAAAGCAAAGAGCTTCCAGCTGTCCCTCGATATAATAGAACCTCCTCCTTCCGCTTTGTCAGGCGAGAGCAGTGCTGATGGAACTCCTGGACGTGTTTGGGCCACCTTTGATTCAGCTCCTGTAACCATTATATCTAAACCCTCGAAGAAGACAGCGAAAACGCGTAACATCTCTTCGTGTATCCTCGCGGGAGGTCCTGTCTCTCTTTTCAACAGGATCAATTCACAGACTGTACGCACCAAGTATATGACTATCGACAATTCTCAGCTCTGTGCAAGTAATGTCACTTGGTCTGCGTTCAATGTGAACGTAGTGCGACGCCCTGATGACGCGCCGCCCACTAATGGTATGTACTCACGTGACTGGAAAGTATTATACATGTTTACTCACGTTCCCGCTCAGCCGGTCCGCAACCTGTCACTTACGGCTGTGAGGTCGTCCTTTCGGACACATTGTCTAATATTGCCACGTCACCCCTTATCATTCGCAAAGTAGACAAAGGTCGCGTATCTGCTGAGGATGGTGGACCTGTGAGTCAAATGCAGAAAATTGCTCTGCAAAGAGTGAATCAGGATGGTACGAGACATTATTTATCCGCCGCCGGCCCCATCCCTGGCGCTCCGAATTCTACCCCATCTGTCCCAGGAGCACCCGCTCAGGGTGGAACACACCCCTTGATCTTCCAATCGCCTCGCATACGAGATGAGATGAAAGATGGCGTGAGAACCTTGACCGATGAAGTAGATGACTATTTATGCTGGACAATTGTGGGCATTTGTGGGTATTTTCATTGAGCTGTCGGATTGCACTAATAACATTCAATCATAGCCAAATTCCAGTATACATTCTTTGATGCGTTTGGTCAACATAGTAACTCAATACCCGAGATGCCCATCACACCCTTCCCGACACTATTTACGGCGCCAGTGTACCGACCAACGAACAATATACTCGAAATGACTGTATCGCACTTCTTCTATGAAGACCCAAAGACACGAACTCAGATGCCACTGACCGTATATTTAGGTGGTCTTGGTCCTCTCAGAGCTCGTTTCTATCAGGCTGCTCCCCCAGGACCGTTGACTAACATTGCCGCTTTTGGCGCATCCATGTCTGGTTCATCTAGTGAGGTAGTAGTGGGTGGAGGTGAAGACGTTGCAAATTCCCCTGCCGATGCTGCATCACGATATCTCACTCAGCCCCCTTTGCACACCATCGTGACTGTAGAACTGCCTTCATTGGCTGAGATTATCAAAGCGCTCGAAGAAGATGTGATGACTCCGAGCGTGATGACCTCAGATGGTCTCATCCATCGTCAATCACCGCAACACAGTGAACAGGGAGCACCGCTTGATGGGCCTAATGGAAGTAGTTCGCAACCACACCCTCCACCGTCCATTGCTGGCCGGAGTCTTCCCCTGTTGTTCATTCGTGCCTCGGATGGTATCGGTTATCACTCTGGACGAACGATCAGTTGTGAACATGTATTCCAGGCTATGGAGCTAGGGTCGATGGCATCTGGCGGTGTTCTAGCATCGCCAGGGGGATCAGCGGATGCTAGCTGGCTAGCTGCGGCACAAGCTGCTGCGGCAGCTGATGGAGGTTTGCACGGTTGGACGTTAAGAGTAATGTAACATTGATTCAGATATGCTATCGTCGATTCTCGTTGCTTGTTGCTCTTCGTTTGCTCTGTCTTATCTTTCAGATCACTGCTGTCGTCAAGCTCCCAAATTCTAGCACTTCTCCGCGGTTCCCGTACCTACCCTTCTTTCTGCCGATTCGTTTTCTTGAGTGGAATTCTGTAAGCCAGACATGCTGGCAAGGTTTTTTTATCATATTGTCAATTCACAATGGGTCCGTATTTGTCAGTTTAATCACAATACTTGCTAACTATTGTCCGATATGGACAATGCAAGGGCTCGAACGTTCGTGTAAAAATGTTACTAGTGGCGGCCTGTCATGGGTGTTAGGAGGAGCAAGCGATTGGTGCGGCTGTTAACAATTAAGTCCCTAATCGATGGGATTAATAGATAAATACACTGGATATTGAATATTCTTGCCTTAACCGCCCATCATCAGGTAAGTCGACCGAACCCGAACCAAAACCACATCGTATGATCCGTACCGTTTTTTTACTCCCTACTAGTAGCGCCGCTAGAAGGCTCGCTATATCTTCTACTTGTACTAGTACCAGTGTTGATAATATTTTCTCTTCCCCCGTCCAGTGCACGGTCTATAATCGATCCCTATCCAACGTCGCCAGAACCAACACGATGTTCACCTACGATGGTATCCGATCGCAGCTCGAGTGGAACTCCACCTTGAGTGTCTCCAATGCTCCTCAGCCCACTGCTGACACCAAATTCCTTCGCAAGGTCAGTTGTCCCTGTATCATCTATCCTTTATCTAATCACAACCTTGCAGACCTCGATCATCGCAACTATCGGTGCGCGATCCGTGTGATCGTCGGTGTTTGGTATGATTTTGATTATTTCTAGGTCCCAACACGAACACCGTTGAGAAGCTTGCTGCCCTAAGACGTGCTGGTGTTAACGTCGGTCAGTGATGATCACACATCCTATTTCTACCACTGATTAACCCGCTTCTCAAGTTCGCATGAATTTTTCTCATGGTTCATATGATTACCACCAGAGTGTCATCGATAACACGAGAAAGATGGTTGCGGGTAATTACGAATTGTCTGAGCATACGATCGTGTCAGACTAATGCGCAATATTAGCGGATCCCAGTGGACGACCTGTCGCGATTGCTTTGGACACAGTGAGGCTCGTGCGCTCGTGTCACAAATTCATGCTGATATCTAGCTGATAATAGAAAGGCCCCGAAATCCGCACGGGTTTGATGAGAGATGGAAAGGATGTATGCGTCTGATCTTGATCGCTGATGCCACCAGGTGATTGACGTCATGTTTCACCTTGCTTCTTCAGGTGCCCATCAAAGCTGGCAATGAATTCGTCATTTCAACAGAAGACAAATACAGCGAGATTTGCGACGACAAGGTCCTATGGCTTGACTACGTACGCAAGAAATTCTCGTTTGTGCGTTTCGCACTAATATATTTTCGTAGAAAAACTTGCCAAAGGTCACCGCTCCCGGCAAGCTCATCTACATTGATGACGGTAGGTTTATCTGTGATATCCTTGGAGTTGTTATTCATTTAGGAACTATCTAGGTATCCTCTCTTTACTCGTCTTGGCTATCGAGGGCCCCAACGTTCGCGTACGTGCCCTCAACAATGGCACTCTCTCTTCCCGGAAGGGTGTAAACCTTCCAAAGACCGAGGTCGACCTTCCTGCTCTCTCGGAAAAGGACAAAAAGGACCTGCTTTTTGGTGTCAAGAACGGTGTCGACATGATCTTTGCGTCATTTATCCGCCGCGGCCAGGATGTCAAAGACATTCGTACAGTTCTAGGGCCAGATGGTGCAAACATCAAAATCATCGTGAAAATCGAGAACGAGCAGGGTGTTGAAAACTTTGACGAGATCTTGCGAGAAACTGATGGTGTCATGGTGGCTCGTGGTGACCTCGGTATCGAGATTCCTGCAAGCCAAGTCTTCTTGGCACAAAAGATGATGATTGCCAAGTGTAACATTGCTGGAAAGCCAGTCATTGTGGCAACCCAGATGCTCGAGGTACGTGGTCGCTCATCGTACGACAATGCGTTTGCTGAACATGCACTATTTATAGTCAATGACGGTGTGTACTAATCGACCTGTTTTTTATTGAGCAATTGCTCAGATTATACACAGTACAACCCCAGGCCTACTCGTGCCGAAATCAGCGACGTAGCCAATGCTGTCCTTGATGGTTCCGATTGTGTCATGTTGTCCGGAGAAACTGCAAAGGGAAGTTATCCAGTAGAGTCTGGTGCGTGTTCTTTGTATGATGACTGAGATGAGACAAGACTGACACTGTGAAGTTCTCATGATGGCTGAGACATGTTTACTGGCCGAGGCAGCAATCTGCTACCCACCTCTGTACGACGAGCTACGAGGCATCCAACCTCGTCCCACCGAGACTGTGGAGACTGTGGCGATTGCCGCGGTCGCTGCTGCTTCAGAGCAAAACGCGAGCGCCATTATTGTACTGTCCACAAGTGGAAACACTGCTCGTCTGATCTCCAAATACCGTCCCAGAGTGCCAATTATCACGGGTAAGTATCCTTTGACTAGTATTGACATATCTTTAACTCAACTATCTTCTCAAGTCACTCGGAACGAACAGACCGCGCGTCAAATCCATCTTCACCGCGGATGTTATCCATTCTGGTACCCTGAGCCGCGTGGGATTCATGAGAATCAGTGGCAGAAAGATGTAAGCATACGCCCCTGTGTGATTGGCTTTGACTTGAAATTGATATATATTTCATCCAGGTTGACAACCGTATCCGATTTGGCTTGAAGAACGCGCTTGCGTTGAACATCATCAAGACGGGAACTACTGTCATCGCTGTGCAAGGCTGGAAGGGAGGTCTTGGCCATACCAACACGATGCGCATCTTGTCGGTTCCTACCGACCCTGCTGATCTTGAGTTGCAGTCCCTGGGCGCCAATTAGAAACTGAAGTTGACTGTTGAGGATCTGAGACCTTAGACTTTGTTGTAAACATACTGTAGCGTGCATAAAGCGGGATTATAACAATGTACAATGACATTCTGTCATTTGACGTGTCCTGCTAAGCGGCGATTGTCCGCTGACAACTTACGACGCTCAGGCTATTCATGTCTACTTATCAGCTGCGCATTCTTGGTGCAATGCCGCTTTCCCATAGGGCGATCCATACTCATCACAGGCCGCTACTGATACCGGTAAAATATCTTCCTTGCAGGTTAATTGCGCGCAATGACCTGATGCCCACTTTCTTTACTCCACTATCATAGTAGTAAGTATTAACGTACTAACTCAGACGCCTCAGGCCTGAAATTCTCATCCTCCCTTCTTTGACTATCCCACAAAACTCAAAATTACTGCTTGAAACGCGATGGCAGTTCGTTATTTCGCTGCATTGCAGCGTGGTACTACTCGCGACCAACCCTTCTATGATCATCATCTTCCTTCCTATTCCTCTGCCGTTCGCGAAAAATTGCATCTCCAGTCTAGTGGTAGGCAATGGCTCATGCCTATGACAGGTTCAACGCACCGAATACGTCTCCAATCCCCAAGCCCAGGGCCTCGCTCCAGGTTAGCCCGTGTCGGTCGAGGAGGTTTCGTCCTTCGATGTGTTGCTTTCATCATCGTAGTCTTCGCCATTGCAGTGATCATCCTCATGTTGTTGGGTACTGAAGAGTCACACTGGACACCTCCATTCAGGGATTCAACCCTCGTGTTCGGCAGGGAGAACTTGCAACGCATTTGGAAGTGGGAGATCGAGAGCGGACATTACCCCAGCAGTGGAAAGAGTAAGCGACAACGTGCTTTCGGGTCTTATGCCAGATGGGGCTGACTTGTTCTGAGTACCCGAGCAGATTGGTTTCACCTCCGCTATTTTGAATCCGGCCTTGCCTCCAGCAAAGGCGCACACACTCATTTCACCGTTCACGCCCCCGCCAGGGCCAGTAACCACCATTACACGGGGAATCGGTCCCCGTAGGGCATATCTTGAAAATCCAAAGCAATCCATCGGCGCTGCATACCCGCCTAGACCGATACCCAGAAGCATTGCAGACTTAGATATCATTCTAGAGCAGTGTAGTTTTTCAGAGGGCAAGGTGTGTCAACTTGCGGGAATCTCATGCCCATGTTTACGTTGTTCCGTAGTATGTCCGCGATTGCTTGGAATTTTTACGCGTCTCCGCTGGTTTGGATAACAGTCGGAGACTTCGACGAGGATCAGTGGATGGATGGAAATACGCGTTTATGGAAGAGGATCGACTAGAGGAAGAAAAAATTCCCCGTGCTAGGCAGGCTGCACCTATAGTGCCTGCTGGACCATATCCCACTGGACGCCAAAATTCCAATGCGGGATTGATAAAGAAGAGGAATGTTCAGTGGGAGCGTCCACTAGAACTCCCTCCCCCCGAGCAGCCAAGCGTAGGTTCAAACCGTTCGACTGCTTGTGATCCCGAAAATCTCCGCCTGTTTCATATGTTTTGGGCAGGTCCATTCAACGAGAAACCATATGTCGCACTGTTATCCTTTCTTTTCACCCAAAATCTTGGCCTCCATCTTGAACCGGGGCAAGAGCTCGACGTTTGTCATCCACAGATATGGCTGTGGATTAATCCTGGTCCTGCAGCGGCCGTTCCAAATCCCTCTGCGCTCACAGATATGTACGATGCACTGAAGACGAACCCATGGGCTGCACCTTTTCTTCATCCGCGTTTCAAGAATATGATCAGATTCAGACTATGGAACACGACGGAACAACTTGATAGCAACCTAGAGCTGAGAGACGAGTGGAGGAAAATGGACACTCTCTTCAATTCAGGGGGTGTGACTGTGAGCGTACCTGCCGAGCAATCTGCAGGGAGCTCTAGTGCTACCCTGTCTAAAACCCGTGACATGATTCATCGCCTTGGTTCGAAATCGGAAGCGACTTATGACAGGCTTTCTGTCATTTTGTCTGACATGGCACGTTTCATTGTCACTCATCGCTATGGAGGGATCTACCTAGATGCTGATACCATCTTCTTGAGGGACTGGGAGGAGCTTTGGGGATGGAAAGGCGCTTTTGCCTATCGGTGGTCCTATCACGAAGACTACAATACTGCTGTACTCCATCTCAACAAGGGTTCCGCTCTTGGTTCTTTCCTCTTCCGCACCGCATTGAAGAACGGTTTCGATTTTCATCCTGTCGCGATCTCTAAGTACCTTAAAGAGGCGCACCTGGAGAACCTTTTATTACGCGTTCCTGATGCGCTATTCGATCCAGCGTGGCTAAATACAGAAGGCTATCAGATGGAAAGGCCGCCATACCCCTTTTTCACTGGGTATGTTCCTGAAGATAATCCTGACTGCAATTTGCTGACGATCCATCGCGTAGCTTTGCTGATTTCTTTGACACTCCAGAAGTGCAGAGTGCTTCGACGCAGGTCACTGGATTCGAGGGGTTCTTCCGAGGAGCATTTTCGTATCACTTTCATAATTTCTGGTGAGTAAAATTCTTCTTTTTTTTCGTATTGCACCCTTGTTGATATCTTTGAGAAAGGTGGAAGCCGTTCGATCCTGCGAGGAATTGGCCGGACTTGGGGCCTAAATTTGCAGGTGGTGAAAGGGCAGCCCGGGCTGCTGCCAACCCTAATGCAGATCCTGATGATTGGAGCGACAAAATAACTGATGACAAGCGTGACTTGGACTGGGCGACTGTGTTGAAACGAACGTTTGAGGCCTACATTCGTGGAGAAAGACCAAATATGTATGGTGAATGGTTGCGGTGGTGACGGGAAGACATTTTCATTGCGGATCTATTTGACGCAACTTTGGACAGACGCTATCAAAAGACTTTTCGGCCAACGTGTAATTTGATGATACAGAATGCTGTTGTATATCGTATAGTGGAGTGCTGACATGTGCTAGCATGTGCTGTGCTGATTATTTTTGTGACCGCGCTGAGGCTGAGCTCGGCTCGTACGTAGCAGTTGGCCAGGCCACCGTCAGCCTAAAAATTACTGATATCACGTAGTTAGCCAACAAATTCACACCCAAATGATTTAATTTTGGCTATGCCCGTTAACAGGATAAATTCTCACGGATCCCAACGCTTCTCTGCTTTACATCAATATTCTTAAAAGTGCTCGTTTGGCGTCTTCACGAGCATCGTGAATTCGCCGTTTACTCGACGAAATGGCGTCTTCTAATTACTTTTCTCCTCAACGCGCGAATGGCTTTCCAGACAAGAGTCGTGCAACAAGTTCTCTTCCAACTTATTCTTCCGCTGTGACCGAGAAAATGCATCGACATTCCCGTTCAATGTCCTGGACAATCCCAGTATCAGTTCCAATCCCCGGCGTACGCTCGCGTCGCCTTCGTTTGTTTATGCCAAACACAAATCGTATTCGCCAGATCAATATCTCGCATTTTGGACGACGACGAGGGCCTATACTGCTCTGCGTAGTCTTGATTGCTTCCATTGTCACAGTATGTTCCTTCGCGCGTCGGTTCGGCGCAGAGGAAAAACAGTGGACCCCAAACTTTGGAGAATCTTCCACCTTAGTCTTTGGGAGAGATGATTTGCAGCGAATTTGGAAATGGGAAATAGATAGTGGCCATTATCCAAGTAATGCAAAGAGTGCGTCTCATCTCTCTTGTTTGTCGTAATCATATGTATTGATCATGATTTCTCTTAGTACCTGAGCAGGTCGGACTCAGCTCTCCACCACTCAACCCTGCTCTTCCTCCACGAAAAGTTCCAACGATTCCTTCACGATTCAGGCCTCCTCCAGGCCCTGTAGCTACAACCACGCGTGGAGACGGTCCACGACGCGTTTATCTCGATGTACAAAGCCTGCCCCCCAATGTTGCATATCCACCTCGCCCTGTACCGGGCAGCGTCGTTGACCTGGACATTATTATGGATCACTGTGACTTCTCACAGGGCAAAGTATGCATTCTGCTTTTTTTGTCTTTTTTACCCACTAATATTTTTTAAAGTATGTACGTGACTGCCTCGAAGTTTTGCGTATAGGTGCAGGCCTCGACAATCGCAAGAGACTCAGGCGGGGCGAAATGGACGAATGGAAATACATCTACATGGAACAAGAAAAAGAGAACTTTACAGATCCCTTCACAGATCCCATCCTTATAGCCAATCCCATTGTTCCACCCCGTTCACTAGCTTCAAGTGGAGAGGCGGATCCTAACGCAGGTTTAAGAAAGAAGGCGGGGGTAGACTGGGAGACACAGTTACCTCTCCGTGCCCCTTTGCAACATACACCTTATTCAAGTCTCCCGTCACCTTGTGACCCTGAAAACCCACGTCTCTTCCACATGTTCTGGACTGGCCCATTCACCGACAAGCCATATCTCGCTCTACTCTCCTTCCTCTTCACGCAGAATGTCGGTCTGCACCTAAAGGATGGCGACACTCTTAATGTTTGTCGTCCTGAGTTCTGGATGTGGATCAACCCTGGTCCTGCGGCGTCTGTCCCCAACCCTTCCGCTTTGAGCGACATGTATGAAGGGCTCAAGACCAATCCCTGGGCAGCTCCATTCTTGCATCATCGCTTCAAGGACGTTATCAAATTCAAACTGTGGAATACGACAGACCAACTTGATGGCATCCCAGAACTTAAGGACGAGTGGCGCGAGTTAAGAGAGACCCTCTTCAACTCAGGAGGACACATTGTCAGTGTGCCCGCCGAGAAGTCGGAGTCGAAAAGTGCCGAGGTCACCAGTACTGTTACTCCAGAGGATTCGACCAACAGCACCGATGCCGACCCTTCCACAAAGCCTTCGTCTACTGGTGACAACAAGTCGGATGAAGATGATATGCTCAACCGTACCGGTTCGAAATCTTCGTCTTCATATGACCGTCTCTCAGTTATCCTCTCTGATATGGCGCGATTTGTCCTTTGTCATCGGTTCGGTGGTATCTACCTTGATGCCGACACTATCTTCTTGCGGGACTGGGAAGAGCTTTGGGGATGGAAGGGCGCGTTTGCATATAGGTGGTCGCGGCTGGAGAAGTATAACACTGCTGTTCTGCGCATGAACAAGAACTCTGCTCTTGGGTCATTCTTGTTCCGCACTGCTCTGAAGAACGGCCTCGACTTCCACCCCATGACGGTATCTCGTTATACCAAGGACGCATACTTAGAGGGTCTCTTGCTACGACTACCTGACGCCTTGTTTGACTCCGCGTGGCTTAACACTGAGTACTATCAACGCGAACGACCGCCTCAGCCATACTTCCAAGAGTAAGTGTGCAGTTTCGTGTTCTCATGTTATACCTTGCTCATTCATTTTTCATAGGTTCTCAGACTTCTTTGACACACCTGCACAAGCCAGTGCTGCTCCTCAGGCACTAGGGTTTGAAGGCTTCTTTCAAGGCGCTTTCTCTTATCACTTCCATAACTTCTGGTGAGTAGACTATCCTTCTGTGTGATACATAGTACTCAATCGTGACTCAGGTGGAAGCCGTTCGATCCATCCCGCAATTGGCCTGATCTAGGTCCTAGGTTTTTAGCTGGCGAAAGGGCTGCCCGTGCGGCCGCAGAACCTGATATCGATCCAGAGGATGCCACTGACCGAGTCGCTGACGATAAACGCGATCTTGATTGGGCCACTGTCCTCAAGAGAACGTTCGAGTCTTACATTCGTGGAGAGAGGCCAAACATGTACGGCGAATGGCTTCAATGGTGATCACGGCTTCCCGTCGATCATGGACCCGCAATCTTATAATCAATATCAATCGCGTTATTTGAAACAACCCCATATCATTAATGCACAAATTGCACAATTCAATCTTTGTTATTATTTGATTCGGACTCTGACATCAATACAACGAGTTGTTTGGATACCTGGCCTTCTGACTCCCTTCACTGTCCATATTTCTACCATTTGCCGATCTTTTCACCTGGGACATGTCGAGCAGTTTGCTAACTGCCCTTCTGATTCAGGCCATGGTGCCCTGCTAGGATCAATCTTAGTCTAGTTTAATAACATACACTGTGCTGCCTCGATGGACATGAATGCGTAAAATCTAATTACTCGATACATATTGTGCGATCAGAAGTTCAGCGCCTTAAACATCTACTTCGAGAACCTCGCTTGAGCAGTATTAACGGTATCCTTCAGTGAAGCAATGACATCCTCTGGTTTTGGCGCATTGAAAATGGCAGTTCCTGCCACGATGACGTTGCTGCCTGCGGACAGTCAAACAATCGTCTAGGGAACTCTGTGGCAGCACTAACCTGCATTGGCACAGACATCGATCGTCTTGGGTCCAACACCGCCATCGACCTCGATGTCCTTTTCTGGGAAACGTGCGCGCAGTTCCGCAACCTTCGGTACACACCGCTCAATGAATTTTTGACCACCCCGCCCTGTGTCACGTGAGGCGACCTATCAAAAAATCTAAATTGTGACGCACCAGGGTAAACGGTCATAACCAAGAGCATGTCCGCTGCTGCGCCTATTTCATCTGTGATGGCAGTGGATGGGGTATCCGGGGAAATGGCCACCCCGGCTTTCATGTTCCGCGCATGTATAGCATTGATAAGTGAAACGGCATCGGCTGCGCAAGGCGCCAAGGTCATCAGGAGGAGAAGATCGAAGGCGAGATTACTCACACGTGGCTTCGATATGGAAACAATACAACGAGCCTCCTGCATCCGCGATGTCGTTCACCCACTGAGACAGATGCCGATATTAGTTACTGTCGTGTCGATCGAGTTCGATAAGATATGCGCTTACTTTCTCGGGCTGTGCAACCATCATATGGCAATCCATGAATATGCCCGGGACGCCTTTATAGACGCAGGACAGAACTGGTGCACCTGCATGTACGTGAGAACTTTTCGCAAGCAAACGAGCGCAGTGGTGTGCTAACCCATTGAGATATTGGGCACGAAATGGCTGGGTTGAGACAGATTGGCATCGGATAAGAGTATTGAATCTCAGTTCTTACCCGTCCATGACGTCTGTATAAGGTGGAGTGGCGATGAGGATCGTCTTACTGAAGCTTCACATAGTATCAGGAAACGTACCCATGTGCAGCCATTCTGCTCCGCCTTTAATCATTCTCTTGCATTCTGCGCTGAGCTGCCCAAAGTCAGAGGCAAGGACTGAAGGAGATATGATCGCGCGGGGCATTAGTCAGATACTACGTTGGTGGTGGTGTTATAGATGGTTGTAAAGGTGAGCAGTCGACGCGTGAAAGTCCCCACACGTTCCATATGAAAGCAGCTTTAGTAGTTGTATTCAATCTACAGCACCTTCCTTTTTTGGCGACAATCACACCCCTCTTGTATGTAATGCTTGTTTCCGAACCAGATGCGTCCTTCTTCTCCTAGCTACGGTAGTACAGTTCATCAGCAGTTTCGTTTTCATCCTAGGAATGAATCCAAATGTCTAGAGGGGCTGCGCACTTACCACGTAGATGAAGGGGCTGCATCGTTCATATCGGAACCCTATCCGAGTCCAAGTCTTCGACCACTTCGACTTCACACGCCGAGTCGCTGAAATACCTCTTATCTTACAAAGGGCTTGCAGTTTCTGTCGTGGCTCGATTGTACTACCAGCGCTGGTACTAGGCCATGAAAAATAGCTGTTCATGTAAGTCAAATCAGTTCGTGTCACCGATGAGCTTTGTTGGACTGTTCTCAGATCATTATGAAGTCCTAACAACAACGTGTGCCGCGTAGGTATCCTCTGCTTCTAACGGATCGTGATGTTAGTTAGGTGGCCATTTCCATTTCATATCTGATCATTTTCTGGCATAGGTTCGCAATATTTTTTGAAATTGCTTCATGATATTTTTATCTGATCCGAGTGCTGCCGCTCCGCTGGTATCGAGGAGAACATTTCTAACGGTAAGAATATACAAAGCCAACTTAATGCTTATTTTTGCAGCCTCATTTGTGGTATGGTACACTTAGGATTACTGGGAATTTTAACAGCGCGTGGGTGGTATCCGCCTTAGAAACGCTGTACACGTCTTTCGCAAGTCCCAAGGAAGCCTGATCCGAGGAGACTTCTCACTGGCATTTTCCAGTGAACCACTAATCAGCTCTCGTCTATGTATCAGCTTCTCACTCTCACGTCAAATTAGCGGCAATTGAGATGTCCCTGCCAGTACTAGTTCCCCCTTTCACTGTCCTTGTCGAAACCCAGGGCAGTATACAACCTACAAGGCATGAGAGGGTCCCACGGGCGATCCACATATGAGAAATTTCGTTAATATAATTAACAAAAGCTGGGTACTGATGACATTGCGAACTAGGTGAGGTAAGTGAGGTAGAGGTATGGCCCGCCATCGAACGTTGTAACGTGATCGTGGATGACTTTTTGATTCACGCAAATGAATCCAGCCATGATACGACCTGGGCCTTTGGCTTGCCGATCTGGATTGATACGTGTTTTAACTTCCTCCATAGGGAGCAAAGCCCTGCCAACTGCTTGAACATGAGTCGAGGGGGAGGTAACAGCTTTTTACACGATGAGAATGAAGAAATATCATACCACAGTACGTGGAGACGCTCACAAGTGACATGACAGGAACTGGGCGGTCAAGGGATTCCAATGCGACTGAGGATGAGTTGAAAGCTAAAGGTAGTGAGGCTACATCATTTTCCTGACCGTCAGACTCTGTCATTCATTTGCGTACATTCTTCTGACCTCCTGCTCGGTGAATCCTGACAGTTTCCAGTATGTCAAGAATTTAGGTTGGCATGTACGCACCCAGGCGTAAATTGAATTCCTTTTCATGGATAGACTATCACAGGTTTTGGCGTAATCACTAGGCCTAATTGAGACCTGCGAACTATACACTACAAAAAATGTTGTCAGCAGGTTTCGAACCAACTCCAGGAGAAACAGATTTTGACTCTGTTGCGGTGACCACCTGGCTAAGACCAGTTGGATGAACTTCCGAGGAGTCAATGTGAACGAATGTGTGTTTCGAAATAAAAAAAACCTATCGTTTCGGCAGGTTTCAAACCTGCAGTTCAGATTTTGACTTGGTCGTGCTAACCACTTGGCTAAGAACAGTTAAGATGTATTGGTGAATATCAGAAGGTGTGTTCCGATAGAAAAACCTCGTCGTCTGCAGGTTTCGAACCTGCACAGTCCAAGAGAAACAGATTTTGATTCTGTTGCGGTAACCGCCTGGCTTAGACCAGTTATCGTAAGCTTCTAAAGAAACCATCCATGAGTGAATATCAATGTGTGTTCCGATAGAAAAAAACCTCGTCGTCGGTAGGTTTCAAACCTGCACAGTGCAAGAGAAACAGATTTTGATTCTGTTGTGGCAACCACCTGGCCAAGACCAGTTACGGTGAGCTTCTAAAGAAACCATCCACGAGTGAATACCAAGGTGTGTTCCGATAGAAAAACCTCGTCGTCTGCAGGTTTCGAACCTGCAGTCCAAGAGAAACAGATTTTGATTCTGTTGTGGCAACCACCTGGCTTAGACCAGTTATCGTGAGCATCTAAAGAAACCATCCATGAGTGAATATCAATGTGTGTTCCGATAGAAAAAAACCTCGTCGTCGGCAGGTTTCAAACCTGCACAGTGCAAGAGATTTTGATTCTGTTGTAGCAGCCACCTGGTTAAGACCAGTTACGGTGAACTTCTAAAGAAACCATCCATGAATGAATGTCAAAGCGTGTCCCGATAGAAAAAACCGTAGTTTAGCAGGTTTCGAACCTGTGTATTCCAAGAGAAACGGATTTTGATTCCGTTGTGGTAACCACATTGGCAAAGACTACTTTAAGTCTTCCACTTTGACGAAACGTCCTCAGTTGAAAACCAATGGGGCCCTGATTGACACGGTCCGAAAATGGACAGTAAAGTTCGAGTTCGAACGTCTACGAGACAATAAAACTGCCCCGACAAGGGATGAAGACTGAGGTAATTCTGATTCACCATCATCAGCAGCCGGTTCAATATGAGTGACATTACCACTAAGTATACTAGAAACACAGAGGGAAATCAGCAGATATTAAAAAATGGGGACGGTGAAACACTGTCGTCACCTTGAAGGCCAAACAGAGAATTGGAGACGGGAGTCTCGTATTCCCACAGAACGGTGGCTACGTAGCAAACCAATTCAAATACAACATCGAGACCACACGCGACCTCAAACTCCAACTCAACATCGGTAGTACGTGAGTGTACGGCAATGAATCACTGAGGCCATGGGAATTTCAGCAAAATGCGAACTTGGGCCAAAATGGCCGAGCGAACGAGCAATCGAGGAAGAGACGAGAGAAGAATGCAATTCAAGGTCAAAAGCAACAAACACAGGAAGACGACCGATTTAAATGAAGTCCCAGTGGTAAAACACGATAACCCACTCCCTTATGGTCACAGGAATAATTCTACATGACACATAGAACGGTCGCACAGCGTGTTTGGACCAATGGAAGCACTTAACTTGTCCTAAGAAGTGAAAACCTCGGAAGTAGAGCACGGTGGGCTGGCTTTCCATAAAAAGATTGTCGAGCAGTTTTCGAACCTGCAACAGATTTCTGTCCTTACCGGCTACCGGCTAAGACTGGTCAAGACAGCCTATCTACAAACACATTAGTTTCATATTATGAAGACTATGTGTGGCCAAAAGACTTGTTCTAATGGGATGCGTGGCAGTAGTAAGAAGCAACGGGCTTCACCCTATTGACTCGACAGCGGTATCGGGTCAGGACCACTTCTAGATGCCCATAATTACACCTTCAGATCACCGGTCCTGTAGAACACCGGGTTGCCTCCGCTAGTGTCATGCTGACCGAGGCCATGGTGTCCTAGAGTAAGTAGTCGGACGCGAGTCGGCGCGACAGAAGTGACAAGAAGTTTAGTTTTATGTAAGCATGGAGTTCACTTGGAAAGCAAATACCTACCGACGGCTTGAGATTTGTCCGGCGAAGCTAAGCATAAATACATCTTTTTAAGGCGACACTTCCAGCTTCCGGATTGTACCAATATTGGAACGCGTGTTCAACTCCTCAAACGCGTTGTAATCGGGAAATGCGTACTTGATAGTTGTCTGAAGGAGCATCGTAAGACCACGCATCTCCTTCCCACAAACCTCACAAAACGCGCTATGTTGTAGGCAGCAATTAAGGACAACTTTGTCAGTTAACGCTGTAGTTTATATGCTTTCAGACACCAGTGCAAATTGAGACGTACCAATATTCCACCAGGTCTCTAACCTGCAATACGTCTTGTTTATATCTTTCCGCGAGTGATGACAAGAACCGGTGGTAATATTCTACAATGGCATTGGGAAGTGAAATTTCTGGCTTGCAAGCAGAGTGAAGTAGAAGCCCCAGCATTTCATGCGCGGCCACAAGTCCTGCACTAATGTCTAAATATTTGTGACCTTCACATAAGTCACAGTTAGAGGGGCTAGTGCCCGGCGTGTGTTCCCTGCTTTTAGTCCTCAATCACACTTTATATTGACGATCACGGCAGCGACATCAAAAACTTAACGGGCACTTCATCGAAACTATGGATGGAGATAGAACACCAAGAAATTACGACTTGCGCACCGACTGGAGTGATAGAGACGGCAATGCCGCTGAAATTGTTGGATGAGATGAAATTGCATCATAGTCTACTGATACGAAACAAGATCATTCCTCCGACAAGTCTTTGTTGACCTATAAATCATGAATTAAGATGAACATAAAAACACTTGAACGGCTTACATGTGGGTTGAAGAACAGCGAGTTCATACCCCAAGGGTAAGGCTTGACACGACGGTTCATGTATTCGTACTGAGGGATGTCGGGGAGGTGACCATCATGCTCTGCCTTTATGTGCTCTATATGTTCGGCATGTTCGGCCTCCACGTTACGCACCCAAAGGGCGCAGGCAACGGCTAAAAATGGGTGAGCAGACCAAACAGACAATTAGTATTGAAACACACTAGCAGGGACGCAAACATAGAAGCTTGCATGATGTCAGAAATGATCAACCAGGTAGGAAGTATTGAACTAACCTTATCCTGCGCCAAAGCTGAGTAACCTCTGTCAGGTAAATTCAGGATCAAGTATATCCGCAAGACGGTGCTTGTGCAAACCTGCAGCATGGGCCCTGACCACATCACGCTTTGCAAAATAATCACCTGCACTTGCATCGGCAGAGGAAGCGCGAGAACCTCTGGGAGCTGCGCGAGCGACAGTACGTACGGCGGTGCGAACAAACATGAATATGGGTGTCGAATTAATGTCAATGAATATTCACGTTTAGACGGATGAGGTCGGGAATATGAATTGAATCTCCGATTAAAAGACTTGTTCGTGTGTAGCGTGATGAAAGGTGACGCGTCTCATAGTATTCTTCGACTTGAAAGTCATGGTTGTCCGTTCCCAATCTTCTGCGGCCGGCGTGCTCGCTCTCCTACAGGAACCAGACACCGTATTCAAGCAACATGCTCTCAAAGCACTCATTCCCCTTGTTCCTCAGTTTTGGGCAGAAATATCGGAGCACATTGCACTCATGTATGGCTTGCCATTTGCTCACTGCACACTAGTCGATTCTGACCTCGGAATTCATTCTTAGAGAAAGCTTATATGAGTCCGATGACCTTCCAAAGCCTGCTCGCCATAATGCTGCTTTACTAGCCAGCAAAGTGTATTATTTCCTGGGAGAGTATGACGAAGCCTTGTCCTTTGCCTTGGGCGCAGGGAGCGCGTTCCAGGCTGAGACTCGCGCACACGGCGCAGGCGAATATGTCGAGACAGTGATATGTGAGTGCCGGACCCTTTGCCCTTGCCCATAAATTCACTTACGCTGTTTACTCACCTCTAAGCCAACGCAATTGACCGCTATGTCACATTACGCACCGAAGAGCCCTCCGGGAGCTCGACGAAGATCGATGCTCGGTTACAAGCTATCATAGAAAGCATTTTTGATCGCTGTATTGAAGAGGGGGAGTACCGCCAGGTAACAGAACCATTGTGGATACTACCTACTCCGAGCTTACCGTTTGTGGACAGGCAATTGGCATTGCATTGGAATCTCATCGTCTTGATGTTGTGAACCGTATATATGACTTAACTCACGACGTCTCCCTACTCTCATACACGATGGAAGCTGTTTTAGATACAGGCTTCTCCCTCTCCTACCGTGATCAAGTTCTCAACTTCCTCCTACCTCTCTTCCCTCCTCCAACATCACTGTCAAAATCTCCACACATTCATGCCCTTGCTCGGCTACTAGTCACCCTTAATCGGCCGTCACTGGTCGTTCCACTCCTGACCTCTCTCGTTCCAAAGGAGAGGCTTCTTGCATATCAATTTGCATTCGACTTGGTTGAGGGAGGTGCTCGGGAATTCTTGCAAGGGGTGAAGGCCGACTTACCTGAGGGCAAAGAAGTATGTATTATCATATGCATGTCAACCATACATGAAGTGTGTTCTCCAGGAAACCAAAGACATATACGACAAGCTCCGTAAAATCCTAGATGGACAAGAGTCTGTCAAACTATACCTGGAATTCTTGAAGCGCAACAATAAAGTAGATATGCTAATTCTGAAGAACACGAAGGTGAGTATTTTCATGGTAGATTTAAACATAGTTAATATTCTGTGGCCAGGACGTTCTCGAAGCCCGGACGTCTATATATCATACTGCGGTCACTCTACAGAACGCTTTCATGCACGCCGGAACAACTTCTGACGTGTTTCTTCGCGAAAACCTCGAATGGCTCGGTTTGGCGTCTAACTGGGCCAAATTCTCTACGACCGCCGCCCTCGGCGTCATTCATAAGGGTCATTTCGAGGAGGGAATGAACATTCTTGGCCCATACCTACCCCAAGCAGGGGGTGAAAGCCAGATTCAAGGGGCTGCCTACTCTGAGGGCGGTGCTCTTTACGCTCTTGGTCTGATCAACGCTGGCTGCGGTAGCGGTCAACCCGTCGAAAACTACCTTCGCGAGACCATGAAAACCGCTCAGGGCGAAGTTGTGCAGCATGGTGCCGCTCTCGGCCTTGGTATTTCAGCAATGGGTGGAAGAAGTTCCGATGCCTACGATGATTTGAAGGAGACGCTGTTCACCGATTCTGCCGTGGCTGGCGAAGCGGCCGGTTATGCCATGGGTCTCGTGATGCTTGGTTCTGCAGATCGGACCTCCGCGGAGGAGATGTTGACATACGCTAGAGAGACGCAACACGAGAAGATTATCCGCGGCCTGGCTATGGGGCTGGCGTTCATATTCTATGGTCGCCAAGAGGAGGCCGACTCTACAATTACTTCACTTTTGACTGAAAAGGTAAAGCCCTACTATGACCTTCAGGGCTCTTATTGAAGTGTCCATCCAGGACCCTATCTTACGTTATGGCGGTGTCTACACTCTCGCACTGGCTTACGCAGGGACGTCAAATAATGACGCAGTCCGGCAGCTACTGCACATTGCAGTCTCTGACACCTCAGATGATGTTCGGAGGGCAGCTGTGACCTCACTTGCCTTCCTCCTGTTCAAGAACCCAGGCCAAGTCCCCCGAATCGTTCAGCTCCTTAGTGAAAGTTACAATCCACACGTTCGTTGCGGTGCAACCCTAGCCCTGGGTATCGCATGCGCAGGCACCGGTCTTCAAGATGCCGTTGAGATCCTTGAGCCCATGACCAAAGATGGCGTTGATTTCGTGCGACAGGGTGCCTTCATCGCCCTCGGCATGATCTTGGTCCAACAATCAGAAGCCTCATCTCCATCCATGTCCTCAACCCGTGCCCTCTACACTAAAGTGGTGTCTGACAAGCACGAAGATCCTATGGCACGTTTCGGTGCTGCCATTGGCCAGGGTTTGATAGATGCTGGTGGTCGCAACGTCACCATTAGCCTGCAGAGTCGAGCAGGGAGCAAAAACACGAACGCGATTGTTGGTTTGACCATGTTCTGCCAGTTCTGGTATTGGTATCCATTAGCGCACTGCGCATGCCTCGCGTTTGAACCAACCGCTATTATTGGCTTGAATGAAGACTTGAAGGTAAGCACCACGCAACACTTCTCGGCCACTTTCACTTAATCAGAGTTCAGGTGCCAAAGTTCGAGTTCGTCTCCAATGCCAGACCCAGTCTTTTCGCCTATCCTCCTCCCGCCACACCTCCCAAACGGGAGACCTTTGCTAAAGCGGCTACCGCAGTTCTTTCGACAACCGCTAAGGTCAAAGCAAGAGAAAAGAAGAAAGCAGCTGCTGATGCCGATGCCATGGATACGGTATGCGTGATTGGGTTTGAAACCGAGTGTTTTTTGCTCATGTATGTGATCTATTCCAGGATGAGAAGCTTGAGCAAAAGAAAGATAGCGATGTTGAAATGAAAGGTGAAGAAGGTCCTGCTGGCAAACCTGTGGATAGCCTTCCTTCGACAAACGCTCCCGAAGACGCTAAGCCGAAACGGAAATCAGAGCCTTCCTCAGAGAATGTTGCGAACTTCTCCCGTGTTACCCCCACGCAGCTTGCCTACATCAGCTTCCCTGCTGAAGGACGGTATCAACCTGTTCGTCCGGTATCATTGAACACCGTCGTGCCCAAGACCGGCGGTAAAGGGAACCCGAACCCTGGCATCAGGAAGGCCCCATCCGGTGTTGCCTCAGAACGGTACGCGGGTGGGGGTGGTATTCTCCTGATGGTGGATGAGCAGCCGGACACAGAGGCAGAGTTCATTTCGTTTGAACCTCCCGCCGTGGAGCCAGTGCCGACTGAGAATGGACATGCGCAACCGCAAGCCCTCGTACATCATCATACCAGACCTTCGATCCATATTGCTCTAGATGAGAATTCGCCGGATGTTGACCCCCCAGAATCATTTGAGGTGAGTAATCGTTAACTATGATTGATCATCTCGAGACTAAATATAGTTTACCAGTACCCGTTTGACTCATAAATTATTATCCACGCTGTATCCTAACTGTAATCGAACATTTTCGGTATTTAGAAGTTTGTTGTGCGATACTCTTGAGTAAAGTTCGATCGGAAAGTACACAAAACGACAATCACGTGTGACTAAAATTTCGTGACCCGTAAGTGACTAATTGAGTCACATTGTGTGATGGATATGACAGTGTCACGCATGGCTGATAATGCTTTCCTTTGTTGTGACGCGAGGGCTTTTAACATCTTGATCTTCTTTCCGGTTCCATCTCTCCCTTCCATCATTTCTTAGATTTTTGCGATCCAGCCATCTGTCATGGAGTCACGCACTATGGAACACCGCAGAGCCAGTATGCTTGTCTCATTTTTTTTCTCGACATCAGTTACTGAAGACGCGTGTTTGATCAGACTATAAGAATAAAGGTGGTTTAAAGCAGGACGATCTTAGGCGTCGCAGGGAGGAACAGCAAGTTGAGATCAGAAGGCAGAAACGCGAGGAGAATATCGCGAAAAGGCGTAATTTCCTCCCCTCAGCTTCAGCCGACTCAGATGAAGAAGCGACGACAAGCAGTTGGGAGCCTCCGGTGCGTACGATCTCATCTGCTTCATGATGGTTTACTGAATGAGCTTGCAGCTTGCGGAAGAAATGATTGGTGGCGTGTTTTCCAATGATCCTGATCGCCAGTTGGATGCAACTACGAAGTTCCGGAAACTGTTATCAAAGGAGAGGAACCCTCCAATCGAGAAAGTCATCGAATGTGGTGTTGTACCCCGTTTTGTTGAATTCCTTCGGACTGGTGCTTCCATGTTGCAGGTTTGTTGTTCCGCGAATTGCTATTGAGCCAATGCTAATTGGTCTATAGTTCGAGGCCGCTTGGGCACTCACAAATATTGCTTCTGGGACTGCTGAGCACACTCAAGTTGTTATCTCCGCCGGAGCCGTCCCAGAGTTCATCAACCTCTTGTCATCGCCGGTTCTCGATGTTCGTGAGCAGGCGGTTTGGGCCCTCGGAAACATCGCGGGTGACAGCCCACAGTGCAGAGATTACGTCCTGCAGCAAGGAGCATTGAGGCCACTCCTGACTTTGCTAAGCGAAAATCACAAACTCAGTATGCTCAGGAACGCTACGTGGACCTTGAGCAACTTCTGCAGGGGCAAAAACCCTCAGCCTGACTGGGAACTGGTCTGTGACAAGTCATGGCTTGTATGCATAGGATGTTGACATCTTCCACTAGATCTCTCCTGCATTGACCGTCTTGACCAAACTCATTTACTCGCTCGATGACGAAATTTTGATTGATGCTTGCTGGGCTATTTCATATCTTTCAGACGGTTCAAACGACAAGATCCAAGCAGTTATCGAGTCAGCTGTATGTCGGCGCCTCGTTGATCTACTCATGCACAGTTCAACCTCCGTGCAAACACCTGCTCTTCGTTCAATCGGCAACATTGTTACTGGAGATGATCTTCAGACTCAAGTCGTTATCGCGTCCGGGGCCTTACCCGCTCTTCTTTCGCTGCTATCTTCCCCCAAAGAGGGTATCAGGAAAGAAGCATGCTGGACGATCTCCAACATCACCGCTGGGTCACCTCCCCAAATTCAGGCAGTCATCGATGCCAATATTATTCCTCCACTTATCAACATCCTTTCCAATGCCGACTTCAAAACGCGAAAGGAGGCCTGCTGGGCAATCTCGAACGCAACGTCCGGTGGTCTTCACGAACCAGCGCAGATCCGCTATCTTGTCTCGCAAGGCTGTATCAAGCCACTCTGCGACCTGCTTACTATGATGGATAACAAGATCATTCAAGTTGCCCTTGATGGTCTCGACAACATCCTGAAGGTCGGCGAGACAGATAAACAGGCTGGAGGTCCTGGATCCGCCAATCAATATGCTCTATATGTCGAAGAGGCGGGCGGTATGATCACCATCCACAACCTCCAATCACATGACAACCTGGAGATATATAAGAAGGCGTTCAATATCATGGACAAGTACTTCCCAGATGAGGAAGAGGTGGATGCAGCAATTGGCGCACCCAACGTTGATGCTAGTGGTGCATTTGCTGTGAGTTCGCTGATATCAATCTTTTTTCGTGCATTAAATATCCGTGCAGTTCCACTCAGATGTCACTGCTCCTCAAGGAGGTTTTAGCTTCGGTCAACAGTAAACTGTTGGTGTTGTTGATTCGCCTTTCTCTTCCAGTGTGCTACTGTCACTTACATCTTGCACCAACGTTCAACTCCTCATTCTGTTCGCAACCCCTGCTTACCCTTCATGCTTTGTGCGGTAATGTTACATGTAACGCGTCTAACGGACGCAAATTCCTTTGTGACAGAACAATATACAATATATGTCAGCACGAGAAAATGATCCAGTGTAGTAGCTGATAATGGTGATTATTGGTAACCTGTACTACCTACGATGTCTGTTATGCGATGCATGAAATTTACAACATTGATTTGAATATCGGAGACTGTTGTCTCGCCCGTCTTGCTTTGCGCCACCACAAACTCTACTATCATGGCTTCTCAAATCCTCCCTCTAGGCGAGTACAAAAGATAACGACGACCATCGAAAGATGTTCCTGACAATCGTCGCAGAGCTGATTGACAGGTGCATTGGATCCCGGATATGGGTCATCATGAAGAGCGATCGTGAGTTTACTGGGACACTGCTTGGCTTCGACGATTTCGTGAGTAAGTCTGCCACTGTTTCCTACGCGATAGAGCTACTATTGAACACGCCTACACACAGACATGGTGCTAGAGGATGTAACAGAATAGTCAGTGAAACTGGATGTCGATTTCCTGCTGCTGACAGTCGTCCTCAGCGAGACTACTCCTCAGGGAAGGAAGAAAACACGGCTTGCGCAGACGCTTCTCAACGGTAACAATATTTGTATGGTCTGTGATATTTTTCCATGGAGTGGTCGGATGGGAGCTGATATCTGCCTCCTCAGTTGATTCCAGGTAGCGATGGTCCTGAGTCGGACTCGTGACTTATGAAAAGACAGCACTTCGTTCTTGTACTCTCAGCTTAAGATTGCTCGTAATGGAACCCTTACTAGCACTGGTGCCGTGCTGTTCGAGCAGGTACGGTAAACCTCATTGATGATTGCTGGACAGTACGAGCATCACCGTGACATCCTTTCATCCAAACCAACTATGTATGATTTAGCAAAATTGTTGCCCATTCACTGGAATCCCTGGATTATTTGTACCGAGGTCACAGAAAATGTAGCGGCCTAGAGTTTAGTCTAATTGAATTTGTGAACACTGGCGCGCACACTACTTGAACTCAGTCGACCGACGACGGGACGCGAAACACGTCGACCAAATAGTAATAAACACGACTTTCGCTCTCGCTCTCTTTCAGTGTATACTACTTGTCAGCTCGCTATGCCTGTGCGCCTCAGGATGGCCATGCACGGCCGGAGACACAACCGTATATTCCATTTAGTCGCTATTAACCAGCGCACAAGACGAGACGCAAAACCTATGGAGCTTTTGGGCATCTACGATCCTGCTCTTAAGCTCGGGGACACACACAAGACTGTCAAATGGAGTGTGGACAGAATAAAATACTGGCTAGGTGTTGGAGCGCTACCTAGTAAATCTGTAGTCAAGCTTTTGGAATGTGTAAGTCTGCTTTTTATTATTCATACGCTTGTTGGTGCTAAAGTCAATATTCAAGGGTGGTATATTACCGCCAGACTCCAAGTATCACCCAAAGGTTTCGGGTCCAAAGTTTGGCACGGAATCCTTAAAAGACAGTTCCTCTGGTTCAACAAGTGGTCCTGAAATGACTTCAGCGACCTCGTAGTTCTCCTAGTGTCTGAGAAAGGTCTCGAACAATTCGATGTCGCTTTGGGGTGGGTTCGTTCCACCATCTGTTCAGAACGAGGAGGAAGTCATATGTTACCACTACAGCCTTGCATATGTAGATTGCAGCCATAATTTCATTATCATTCAAACATCTTCTATTTACTCAGGAGGTCATATATCTCTTGATGTCCGGCTACCTGAGCCAGCTCTGCTGCAGTGTAATCATCGGGATCCTGCCCGATCATGAGGTCAGTGTCTAAATTATAAGGTTCTATGCCTTACTTTCAACAGAGGATCCCCTCCCTGGCTCAATAATGCTTGAACTACTGGCAAGTTCCCTCTATCACAGGCCAGATGAAGCGCGGTATAATCCTGTCACTGGAAATTGAGTTTTGCGTGGAGAAGCACCAGTGAACGTGAACATACAAATTCATCCCGTGCATTTATATCGATCGCTGGGTTTGCAAGCAAGAACGCCGTTAATTTCTTTGCGTCTCCTGAGATAGCCAATCCGTGCAGTGTCTGGGCTTCATCCAAATCAGGCCCCGGATTGACTAGTAAGCTGACAGATGTTCCCATCCCGCCGGCACTACCAGCACCACCTGAAGACTCCGAGCTAGCAGAGTCGTTTTGAACACTTCCATCCGCGCCTCCACCTTCTGATTGCTTCCCAGGCACATTGCTGAGAGTACTAGAACCTGGTTTCCACCCCAGTTCCTGGGCAATTGCTCGATACCGCTCTGCCGCAGCGTGGCTATTGTTCTCATATGTATCGCTCGCCGCTTTCCACGCATCCCATTTGGCGCGTCCTGTCATGTCAAATATGTAAGGTCTTGGGCCCTGCGGCTTCGGGGCCACTTTGAGATATTTGAATAGACCATAGAGCTATGAACCAGTTAGAGAACGGATAAAAGTTAAGGACACTATAGTGACCTCGAGCTTGATGGTAGTGGAAACCTTTGAGAGGGACGGTGCGGATGATAGATAGCTTGCTGCTTCATCTATGATTAAGGAAGGAGTAATTGACATCGATGTAAATGATTATGTAAGCCCACAGCAGGCCTAATAAAAATAATAGATTGGATTGTGGTAAACTAGTATAGCGGTGATATCTATCTATACGAGACCCGCTGCCTTCATTGCCTTTCTCGAAAGTCAGCACACAATTACAAGCAATCAAAGCTGAACAAACCTTGAGCATCTCAGCACCAATCTTTGCCGGACTGTCTGTCACTATGACACCAGCTCTCTCAAGAGCAGCAACCTTGTCTACTGCAGCACCTGCGATACAAAAAGTTAATGAAAGAGTGCAACGAATCCAACAATTCATACCTTTGCCGCCGGAAATGATAGCACCGGCATGACCCATGCGCCTCCCAGGGGGAGCAGTGCGTCCTGCAATGAACCCAACGACGGGTTTAGGGTTCTTACGAGTCTTGTTGTATTTTTCAAGGTAATCGGCAGCCTCTTCTTCCATAGAACCACCAATTTCACCGATGACAACAATACCTTCAGTTGTATCATCTTCCATGAAAACTTTGAGAGCATCTATGTGCTGAGTGCCAGGGAATGGGTCGCCACCAATACCAATACAGAGTGATTGGCCAAGACCAACACCAGTAGTCTGCGCGACAGCTTCATATGTAAGGGTTCCAGAACGCGAAACGATGCCTGTCGTACATCGATGGGACAGGAATCAAAACAAGCCTTTTGGTCGGAACGTACCGATCTTTCCCGGCTTGTGGATGTGACCAGGTTGGATACCCATTTTACAACCTAGTGGGTTGATAATACCGGGGCAGTTTGGCCCGACGAGACGAGATTTAGACTGGCTCTTCAAGGCATTCATGACCTAAATATAAAGTTCTTTAACCGTTTCGATATATCACAAAAATAACCCACCTTTATTTCATCGGCCTGAGGAATACCCTCCGTTATGCAAACGATCAAACCAATCTCGTTCTCGATGGCCTCAATGATGGCATCAGCAGCGGTGGGGGGAGGAACATAAAGGATTGTTGCATCAGGGTTTGTTGCCCGAACAGCCTATTCAATATGGTTGAAGATAGTTGGCAGACCAGATGATAAATCCCTTCATACCTCTTTGACACTACCGAATACAGGGAGGCCAAGATGCGTTTGGCCTGCTTTTTTTGGGGAGACACCCCCGACCATGTTTGTTCCATAAGCTAAAGCCTCTTTCACGTGAAAGGTTCCCTGTTCCGATGATAAATCTTCCGTGCATTAGACTCCAAGGAAAACGTCGACAGCTCACCGTCTTTCCAGTAAAACCTTGACAAAGTACTTTAGTGTCCTTGTGAATACGTAGGTTGTGTATAGTGTCGGCATAACTCCTTCGAGAAGCCGAAATCGAGAACGACCGGCGACCGACTATAGAGATATTAAGTTCAATTGCTACTGCAAAGTAGACAAAAACGTACGGTCAGAAACAAAGGATTGACTTGAACGGCGAAACATTTGTGGATGTGGTGTTGGAAAGAAATGCAAAGTCTTCCCGCTACGCTATGGTCTGTGGCAACCCGCCCGCCGTGCCAAAACCTCAAAACCCGATATTTCCCGATTAGGCACTATGTCATGAGACACTCTACACTCTCGTGTTCCTGATGTACCTGAATCGGACATTCAGTCAGGTATTGTTACTTTCGGACAAAATGCCGAGTAGTACACTGGTCGCAGGCAAATACTAAACAATTTTGGTCATGTAGTACAAAATTCCTATTACAGCTCACAGCTCCGTAAGTACGCACATCTCTTTCCTTCGCTGAATCCCCGGTCCATGTTAGATGAGAAAGCTTTCCCCACTAGGATCTCACGCTTGGTTCAAGGGTGTTACACGTCTACGATCTCGAGCCTTGCGCGAAGCTCGGTGGAGTGCTAGAATGGAATACTTGACCTTGTCGTATTGGGCAGTGTTTAACAAACTAACAATTGACTTCAATACCATACTCGCCGAAAGGAGTGAATATGATATACGCACTTGGTCACGTCCAATAAAAACTGCTCCCTCACTTGGATCGGGGTACTGGATGGAGGAAGTTGCTGCAGGATGGGTGGTAGCCACGTGACCAGCTGCGTAGACCACAGAAGCGCTACGGCGCGGAAGATGGTAACAACAACCGCAGTAGAGTCTTCAGGGAAGTCTCCAACAAGGCCAGAGAGTATGTAGCCCACGAACTCGAATCCTTCCTTTTCCATGACGGCCTTGATGGCGGAAGAGTAAATGGGGAACTTGGGAGGTGGCGATGAGCTAGGAGTAAGACTCTCGTGAGTAAGGATGTCACGGAAGAGATCTAAGGATGCAAAGACGAGGTCAGAATGAATTAGAGTGAGGGCAGCCATGGTGGCTCTGAATGCCAGTGGGAATGCGCTGGACTGGAAGAAAACGTCTGGAGCCATCCGTATAAGCTGGAGCAAGAGCTGAACATAATCTTCCAATACTTGTTAAACCAAAATCAGCTATCGGAAAATTTGAAATTAAAAGGCCTCACCATCAGGAATATCTCTCGAATCTTTTGATTGCAAGAGGCTGACAACTTTGTTGGTCGCTCTCTCGTACAGGTTTTGAAAGGCATTTCGCAACACTGGATCCGATTCGTGACCAAACCTCCCTACAATTTTCCCTGAAATCCACAGGAAAGACGAGAAACCAGTTGCCTCGAAGGACGTCACCATCCGTGACAAGACAGATGATGCAACTGAAAGAGCGTTCTGGCCGAACAGCGTAATACCGTGACGAAGGACGCGAGTGACTCTCTCGGAAGTGTCATAGTCGAACGCAAACTTGGAAATGAAGATGTCGAAAACAGACCATGCTTCTTGGCAACTGTTCTGACAGGCTGCAGGTAGCTGGTCTCCAAAGGGTCCTACGACATGTAACATGACCTCCAGGTTTTCTAAACCATCTAGGGACAGGCGTTAGCCGGGTGTCAACATGATCCACGAAACTTACATCCAACTTCCTTGAGTTCTTGTTTTGTGACTGCTGTCGATTTGCTACTTATGGAATGTATTTGAGACAGAATATCGAGCGAAAAGGTTCGCAGGGACTCCGCAGCTTTCTCCATCGACATCGCAGAGATCACGTAAGCGATGGCCTCGTATACTTGCCGCCGATCATCTTGAGTCAGTTTTGTGCCCGTTGTTGCAAGGAAAGTATGCAGCGTAGGAAGGAAATCGATCAAATGCTGCAATTTATGTTTATAAGATAACATCTGACAATGGTAACACTTGGTCTCACCTGTTTACAGTCTTGGCACAAGTACTTCAACGCTTGTCCTGCAGCTGCACTGACTTCAGGGTCAGGATCTTCGAAGCCTGCCGAGATGTACTGTAGTTGGTATGAAATGTAGTCTGGGTGACGGTTGATCCATTCGGTGTACCGGGATATGATGAGTAGTGCAGCATAACGAACTCGAGGATGAATTGGAAGGGAGGGAATGAGATCCATTATCTTCGGCACGGCGGTGTTGTCCATCACATCAACCTCGGCGCCCATCGAGCGCATAGCGAAGAGAGGGGCCTCGATTTCTTGCCAGGAGGTGGACTGTGGGCCGCGAGAGAGCGCCATAGTGATGAGCCCGTAGGCAAAAAGAAGACAGGCATCTGCACCAAGAACTAGACAACAGTCCTTGAGAGTATCTCCCATTACATGTCTGAATGAGCGGAAATTATCCGCCTCTTGGCCCGTCATAGAGGCGAGATCAGGAGGGAAATGCAAGTGGCGAATGACGACTCCCATCAATGCCTTGTACGCTTCCCCGAATAGTGGCGAGATCGTTGTTTTCTTGCCGATAGTTTGAGCCAGCCGCATCCAGAAGGGGAAAGTGATGGGCACAATATCGAGGTCAGGGTAGGCTGAGCACTGGCCAATTGCCTCGACGATTGGGTAGAATGTGTCGGTGTGCTGAAGAATGAGTAGCCGGTACGTCTCACCCGCTTCTGCAAAAATCCTTGCGTAGCCTCGAATCTTTTCCGGATCGTCCTTCTGATCCTCCAGTTGAGACTTTAAGGCAATGACCCGAGGAACGATGAGTTCGATTACAGGCATATTGTCGTCGATTTCTTGCGTCTCGTGTATCATTTCACAGACGACGTCGACTGCCGAGTCAAAAAGTTCCTCCGAAGCTAGGGCCTCGAATGCAAATGCAAGTAAAGGAGATTTCCCGAAAGAAGACATATCAATTTCTCCGGCGACTAACCAGCTGCGAAGACAATCAAAGATTTGGCTTTGAACTGAGTGCGTGACACCTGCAGAATTGGTAACTAATGCCCTTTGGCAATCAGATAAATAGACCAACCAGTTGCTTGCAAGTACATGGATAGCAGCTCCAATACTTGCTCAGAGTTGTCTGAAAGAAGCTTTGCAGACCTTTCACGATATTCATCGTCCTGTTGGGATCATGAAAATCTCCTAAATTTACCGATTATGCGCCACTCACAGTTACAGGTATCCTTGTGTTACCGGATACTTCTTCCGGAAGGATGGTCAGAAATTGGAGCAACACAGGAACCGTTGCAGGGTTCGCTCCGAACGTCTCGACGATACTCTGTAGAGCATTGTCCCAAGCTGGGAGTTGCAGGGCAAGCCCTGAAAGTGCCAGACATAACTGCGTGATGATGGTCTTCGGACCGTTTTGATATCTCTCTAGTGCAGTGACGAGAGTGTCCCTGAGAGGAAGAAGATTCGATGGATCTACTTGATGTAGATCATAGGTAACCTGCCGGGGAGACTTCAGCGGCATACAGAAATGAATCACCATCGACTAACTTTTGACCTGAAAGTCTGTGCAGCGAATAGTTTGGCCGCTGCGGGTGCATCTGGAGATAGCAGGAGGACGTTACATGTCGACCATGCTTCGGGCTAGGACAGGGCGGATGGACGAAGTCAGATGACCGGATTGGAAGATCGGGCGAAGGGCGAAAGTGCATTTACAGAGTGTTGGAAATCCTGCAGCCAGGAATTCGCGTTCTCCAAAGAAGTCTTGTCAGGTGCACGAGTGAACACATTTAAGGCAGCCAACAGTGCTTGAATATTGGCGGACTGGTTATCAGCCATGTTGAATATTGATATTGAGCTTTGTCGTGGTTCGTGATCAAATCTCGTTAAGCTGACACTCAAAGGTTATCTGTTTATCAGTATTGACATAGTGGCAACACCGGGTATCTTCGCGCAGTCATCGCAGAAATAAAAATCCAATCGTCCCCTCGACGTCTTTCAACGCCCAGAAACTCCGCATAAGAAGTTGATCATAGTACTAAAAGGGTGGAGGTAGCCAAGCCTTGATATCAATCCAAAAGAGTGTAAAATGTTCGAGGACGAGGTAACGAGTGAAACGCCAAGGCAATGTACGATAGCAAGAATACTAAATGGCAAACTAGAGGCGAAGAGAGAATGATAAGAAACAAGTACCAAGACGGAGAGAATCTACCGCAAGAAGCGACGGTTTTTGGTCTACATAAATATCAATCAGTAAGCATTCCAGGGAGGAGGTCATTGACTTACAGTGTTCTTCTCTGGGGTCAGCGGTCGACCACTCTCGATTCTTCGCTTCTTATCTTCCAAATCTGCGCGTTGCTTGTCGAGAGCGTCCTTCATCTCCTTGTGTCGAGCATAAAGTTCCTCTTCGGACTGCTTCAGCTTCGACTCCTTCTCCTGGACCTTCTGCTGGAACACCATCTTCATCTCAGCTTCCATCTTGGAAAGCTTAGCCTCATGCAGAATGCGCTCCTCCTGAATCTTAGCAGAAGGACTTGGACAAGATGTCAATCAACTTTCTCCACAAGTGACAGAAGCGCCACTTACTTGATTTCCCTGAAGACACTAGAATCCTGGGCGACACCCATGCTAAGAAGTTTCTCACTTCGCCAGTTCTCATACAGGACATCGTTTGTGCGCTCTCTAAGCTCCTCCATGTAGGTCCGGACGAGCATCTGGCGAAGCTTAACGAAGTCACAGTGTTCCTCGTTGTCGACTTCAATGACACCCCAAGGGTATGCACGTCCACGGACTTGACGACCGTCATTGGTATCCACAACATTGTCCGAACCAACGACTGCGAAAGGAATCTTGCTGGCAATTTCTTCGGCCTCAGCAAGAGTTTCTTCGTCTTCGTTCTCATAGCTGGGTGCCTGGAAGATGTGAATGTTGTGGTGAGCGATGTCTGCAAGGATCTACGTGCAAGGTCAGGTAACAAAACATGCGATGCAAACAGGTGATTTACCCTGGCTTTGAAAGCAACAATTTCCTCATCTGTTAGCGTGTCGGCTTTTGCAATAACTGGGATGAGATTGACTCGGGTGTGCAGGCGACGCATAAATTCAATATCAAGTTGTTTCAGTCTGTGCGAAGACGGAACGTGTCAGGCAGAAGTACGACAAAAGACAACGAGACTGCTCACGAGTGACCCGTGGGTTGAATGAAGTAAAGACAAGCGTGAACACGGTTGTCGACGATCTTCTGCCGATTTACACGATTCTCCTGCTCCAGATATGAGTCGAAGCGCGACTCGATGTTTTCTACGATCGGCCTCCAACTAATATTACGTATAGGTGAGATATTCTCAATTTGGCCGAAATTTTTACATACCTATCGTCATTGTTAACAAAATCACCAAAACCGGGAGTATCAACAACAGTGAGATGTAGACGAACGCCGTTCTCCTCGATGTCTAAGTACAACCGTTAATGGTACCTCGCATGCTGTTATATGACACTGACCTGCGCCAATGCTTTCAATAGCAACCGTTTTGGGACGTTCAGCCGAAGGAGGAAGGGGCTCCTTGGGAGGGTATAGAGGCGTGTTGAAGAGGGTATTGATCAGAGTAGACTTTCCCAAACCCGACTCGCCTAGAGAATGGTGAATATGTGAGGGCAATGCGACTAAGTTGGCATGAAATAACAAACCGACAACCATTGTAGTGAACTGGAAACCTTTTCGGACGCTCTTCCTGTGCACCTGGTTTGGGAGGTTGGCGAAACCGACATAGCCCATGAGCTTTTTGCGAATGACAGGTGAGATACCAGCGTTGTTAGATTGGGTCAACGACGGACTGGAACCGTTCGCGTAGCCATTTGGAGAGGGCGAAAGGTCACCGACGCGAGACGTGTAGGAGTCAGTCATCTGGACGCTACTGTCAGTGATGAAGGGCTTAAAATGACTAACAAGAAGGTCCAAAATTTACTTTCGGTTGACTGCAAACGAGGAAAGAAAGATGAAGCAAACACTCGACCTTCTTGTCTACACACGTGTTGCATTTGTTTGGCTTCGGTGGCGCGCTAAATACTTCTTTCTGGTAAACAAATAACTCAAGAGTCAATTTATTATTATATAAGTGGAACTCAATCTTCTTCAAGTCGATATCTTATGGCCGTTCATATCAACAAGGCGGTGCGGACCAGCCGGTCATAAAGGGGCGTTTATGCGATTCAATGGTATGTAAATGACAGTGTGCTGCAGGATATACTTAGTGCCATAACTAACTACAGAAAAATGAGTGATTATCGTATTGCGATGCGCTGATCGTGATTATTTTAACAGTTCCTCCCTAAAGCATCATAGCTTCCATACACTCCTGCTCTTTGATGTACATGTCAAACATCGTCTCCCAGTCCCCCTCTCCTGAGTTAAATTTCGGCGCGTTCCAGCGAGATGGGGAATACACCATGTCCGAGGATGTGCCTTGTTCACCGCCCCTCGGCATATAGTCCGCATCAGACTCAGAGACGCCCATCCAAGGAGAATTGTCCTCCATCTGGTAGCACGGTGAGTTACCTCTGGCTTCCATTCGTTGTGAAATATCCAGAGACAACGTTTTCTCTTCTGATAGTGCACCAGTTCCAGAGGGGTAGTATGAAGGAGCAGTCGGCTTCATTAGCTTCTTCCACGGGCTGCTTGTTTTGGGTGCCGAGTGTGTAGCAGGGTTGGCTCGTGAATTATAGATCGTTCTGCCTCGAACCGCCAAGGCAATATCGTCCTCGCGTGCCTTGCGCTTGCTAGGGCTAGCTGCCTCCTTTCGTTGGCAGGCAACATTCTGCGCATTGAAATTGCGGCTTGGTGTCCGCAGTAGAGAACTTGGGGATAGTGACGCTGGACTCGCCTGCGAGTGACGCGAGAGAATAGATTGTATAAGCGCAGTGCGTGCGTCGGGAGTTTGCAAGTTAGACATTATGAAATGTATAACAAGTAGTGCGAAGAGGTGATTGGCTGAAGAGTCTGGCTAACTTTGGACCTGCCGCGGCTCAGACTTGCAAGTGATGAGGGAAGTTGTATGTGTTGCTGAGTCTACAACCCGACTAGCTTTTATATCATAGTAGCTGTGGACACTTTCAGGTGGATTTCTATGCATCACTTTGTGCGTGCTGTGGAAGCATGAGAAAGGATGTCACTTTGGTCTTTGTCCTCGTCGGCCACATTAGTATAACCAGGCCACATGTCGTACAAAGCATAATTAATTGAGAAGAATAGGGGTCGCGCAGTGTCTAATATTTTGATGTCAGCAGTGGAACCTGTTAGTAGTGGACATGATGTTCATTGCATAGGTCAACTTGATAAACACGAATGTTGGCAGTATAATAAGACATTGTCGTCACTCTCTCTCGAGCATGGGCCCCCTTACCTAAATCAAGGCGAGATGTTTGCTTTGAGCTGAAAGACTAAGCACAAACCCTGAGTCGCATCTCATGTCAAAATGAAGTGGTCGTACCATCCGGACGAGAATAGTGTCCCACAGCATCAAGATCAAACTTTCCTCGGATGACATCATCAAGGTCAAGATCTGCGGTCAGGATGTCCTCGGGCTTCCTCGTGGGTCCAGCAAGTACTTTCCCCAGAGGGCTGACTATCAAGCTGCCACCGTTAATCATGATATTGTCAGGATTGCGATTACTGGCATCTGCAACGGGATGGTCCGGAGGGTAGTCCTTCTCGGTTGCGAATTGGCATGCAGAAAGCACGAAACAACGTCCTTCCAATGCGATGTGTCGCATGGAGCTTTCCCAAGTCTCACGCGAGTCAACCGTCGGTACGCAATAGATTTGCGTCCCGAGGGAGTAATAATAAGTTCGGACTGGGGGAAACAAACTGTCGGTCAGGTTTACTCAGCTTAGCCTCAAAACTCACGTAAAGGCATAAAATTCTCCCTGATGCAAATTGTTTATGACCTCGAGGTGAGGACGATCAGGTTTGATACTCACCAACATATGGTGGCAGATATCTTCGTCTCGACGGTGCGCGTTGGCTCAACAGAGGATTGAAACTTCTTTGCTACAACAGGAAGGGTGCTTCCGTCGCCTTGTCCCCATATGAAACGTTCACATGCTGTCGGTAGGAGTTTCCGATGCTTTGCCACTAGTCCCTCAACAGGGTCAACGAATATGGCGGTACAGTAGAGTGTCCCGACATCACGCTCAATGACGCCCATGACCACGAAAACCCCTGTCGCCTTGCTCACTTCTGCGATACGATCTGTCGCTGGCGAAGGAATCTCAACGGCCGCGTTATAATACTTGACGAACTCGTCCCTGCCCTCTGGACTTCTCTCTCCTACGAAGCATGAGAAGGTCGACCATTTCGGGTAGCCCCCGATGCTGAAGGATTACATGTCATAGGTGACATGACATGCAGATCAAGGTAAACTCACAAGCCTTCGGGAAATACGACGAGCTGTGATCCATCACGTTCTTTCGCAAGTCTAGTCAACTTTTCAAATTTGTCCAATGTCTCTGATAGATTGAAACGGGCAGTGCAGGATTGAATCACAGACGCACGAATGGTATTCGCCATGGGAAGGTAGGGAAAAAAGCGTGAGGACTTGTTCATCGATAGAGCTTATAACATATTTTGGACGATTCGCCATACACTCGTGATCATGATGTCGGACCGATTAACAGCGCCATCCAGAGATACAGTCTATTATTGAGATGGAAGTATAGAAGACATCACATTTTCTTCACGCTTTGGAAGCCATTCCGCGGGGAAGTCTTTAAGACTTGGACGCAATCCACCTCTGCCTCGAACATGATCACCCTTCTTCGATTTCCGCACTTTAGAATCGAGATGTCTGGTATCCAGTGGCAGCCGCTGGTATGGCGCCTCACCCTCAGCCTGGAATTTTTGAGTACTGATGATAGCTAATGTTAAAATTGACCTACATTTGCTTCGAGAACCAACTTATCGAGCGTATCACTGATCCATTTTAAATTCATGTTAGCTCGCGGGAAGTCCTCGCACGAAATCTTGATAAAACCATGCTTGGCCGCATCCTCATCCACTGAAATACCAGAGTCTCTTGGGGGCTCTGGCGTCCACCGCACGCCGGCGAGGAGTTTTGTTCTTTGAAAAGCTACTTCGTTTCGCAGAGGAAGATGCGCAACCGGGACGACAACACTCCGCTTAGCTGTCAACGGATGTTGTTCCCCGGAAAAATCGACAGATCGTATGACGAGGGGTGTAGCGGCAGTTGGAGGGACGAATGGCTTGCGGAACGCTAAAATGCGATCAGTGGACGTCTGTAATTCGGGTTAATCATGGCTGACCTACGAGTTTTGGAATCTCGTGCTCAATTAGTCGCATGTAGTGTAGTGTCTGCCGCTGCTGACGGTGTAATAGGTAACCGGCCACTGGTACATCTAATCCCGCATCTGGCTGAAAGTGTTGAAGTATTTCTTCGTCGTCTGTCTTCGACGTATTGGATGTCTTTTTTCGCATGGACACTTGTATAGTGGCATGAAATTTCCTGACGGCCATCATTGAAGGCAGACCACGCCGACATGGCGGAAGCAACCACATGTTAGAGTTGGCAACTTGGAAGAAGTCGTCCAACTGTAAAACCGACCTCGAAAACGGAAGTACGCAAACAAGAACAAACACTCAGTGAATATTCATCATGATAAACTTGTCTCATGATCTTGAAAGGTACATCATCTGACCATGGTCGTAAGTCTCTTTTGCTACGTCCGAAAGATCTCCACATGTTAATTCTGAAAAGTTCTTGAAACTGGAAATCAAAGCTGAGCTGGAAAACGTCACAGATCTTGCCCCCTCTGGTGATGATGACTTCGAGTACTTCTTCAAAGTGATATTCGGTAACCACATCGTATCTTGTATTCTGAATACCCCGTGCAGGTAGTCTGCAATAGTTGTCACGAGGAACACCCCAAGTACGTCACGTTGAAAAGATCGGTACGCATATCCACTTCATAATGATGGAGGATTCCATTTCGTTCCTCCAGGAAACACGAAATATCTCGAATAGCAGAGGCTCAGCTCATCTTGTTTGGCGTTGTGGTAATTGTAAAAAGGAAAGCTCCGCTAGCTTTGTTGACGAATCAAAACCATACTCCGCCGAATCAAATGGACAATTTGCTACCCTGTTGAAGATGGAATGTCGTGGGTTAGAGTTCATAGATTTTGCTCCAGTTTGTATTTTCTTCTATCGTGTTTCTCCGATCTCAGTACATGAAAATGTTACAGAAGGGACGATGGACATGTAAGGGAGAGACCGGCACCAACTTCTCTGATGTTGACCTTGAAGAAGATGACTGGGTCGACTATGATGAGAAGGTAAGGCAGCACTTTGTTTTGACTTTATAATCATGACGATTTACGGAGCCCCACTTCAGGCAAAAGTGGATGTTCGTATTTCTAACATTGAAAGTCGATGGACCAGGGCGTGAATCATCAGGAGGAAAGTGTCGTCAGTATATCTACAATGGGTGCGGGATACAGTCGTGTGAAGTACTACCTTTGAATGTTTCAGTGCGTCGTAACTTGATAGATGCGAGAGATAGCTTTCGGTTTATAGAAGGTTGATCATTACCATCGACGGTCCATCGTCGCAGCGCTCAGCCTGGATGTCTCCGGTTCTCGTTTGCCACAATTTTGCCCCGTATAACACAAGCCATCAGTCATTAATCCATTTCCTAATCTGACTCAACTTAACACGGAGAAAGCTTGAGTAGCTATGGCTGCTATGCTCTATATAAACGGACCATATATGTCGTGTGCATAATGTTTACCATCATGGCAACCCTTATTAGCCTTCAATGCTTCAACGTCGTTTTTACCCATGATTACATGTAGGATGGCATGCCGGTTCTGCTTTCCAATGCCGACGGTATACACTGGTGTTTAGTGTAGAACGTCGCACACTAGGTGCGTGAGCGAGACTTCATGGCGCGGAATAAGGGAGTCCGTCATGTTCAGACTAGTGGGAAGAAGAGTGAGAAACCATTTGGAGATGTGGATTGTCCGAACACTCGAAAAAGGATCATGGAGAATGAGACGTACGTGGATTTGCCAGTCGGTGAGTCAAAGTATATCTTATGCTGGACCCTGTTAGTTGAGGGAGGATGAACGTTAATGTTGAGATGTTCCAGCGTTCCGTCAGACTGTGAAATTTAAGAACAGCTACTTTGCTTCCACTAGTATACAGTCTGCCCATGGGAGGCCAAGACTCCAACTTGAACTAGGCAGTCGTTTCGGGTGGAGAAGTGCTTCGGCCCATCACGTTTCAGGACACTGGCGCCAATCAGCATCTCACGAGACTTCAGGCGATGAGCTGGTCCTTTATGTCTCACTCTAAGCTTCATGACTCCAGCTTCCGCCCTGGTAGTATGATGCGTGGTGTCCCACCAAATTCACCGCCTAATTCCATACCTCAACTACGCCCTCCTCAACCGCTTAGGACCAAGAATAGAAATAAGAACAGCATATTCGAGGGGCACACCTTGCCTCATCGTCAGTTTCCGGATGATGTCTATGAACGTTCCGAAGAGTTCGTCCCGGAGCATGATCTTGACGAAACTAGCATCGAAGATTCTCGTGGAATATCGCCTACTTCCATAGAACAGACCTACGGGATCCCGAACATCGTTGATAGACACAAGACGCTAGTGCGACCAAAGAAGTCGATCCGTATTGTTGCGGAAGAGCACAAGAAGCGGATAGATCGCATTTCCAGGGATGACCTCTCAGCCGACGCGATGCTTTGGCAGAAGAAGAGCACGAAACTATGGGGCGGTCGTATCGAGGAAGTCGATACCTCGTTGCAGACGAAGGCGAACCTTGACTCCCGGGCAGGTGGTCCTGACAAAAGTAAGTTTTTTGTTTACTTTGTCCTTGCGCTAAGCTAAGCTGTTATTCAGTACTCAAATGGGTCCGTGGTGAGCTCATCGCCAAAGGAACGTATGGTCGTGTGTATCTCGCTATCAACGCCATCACGGGCGAGTTGTTCGCTGTCAAGCAAGTTGAAGCCCCCACAGCCTCCAATACTAGTGACGGAAAGGACAGCCGACGAATGGAATTTGTACAAGCATTCAAAACGGAGATTGAGATATTAAAAGATCTCAACCATCCTCACATCGTGCAGTACCTCGGGTTCGAGGAGACAAAAACATTCTTGAGCATGTAAATCCGTAGAAATTGTGGTCATCTTTGACAGGCATACTCAATTGGATTCTAGTTTCCTAGAATACGTGCCGGGTGGCTCGATTGGACGTCATTTGCGAGACCATGGCAAATTCGACGAGACTGTCACGAAATTTTTCACCGGACAGATTCTCGAGGGTTTGGAATATCTCCATTCCAAGAATATCATACACCGAGTAAGCTTCATCTATGATTGTTTGTTTGTACGTCATGTTTTGCATAGGATTTGAAGGCGGACAACATTTTGGTGGAGAAAACGGGGATTTGCAAAATCTCTGACTTTGGAATTTCGAAACGCACAGACGATCTCAATGGAATGGCTTCTACGGCAATGCAGGGCACAGTTTTCTGGATGGCACCGGAGGTCATACATCCTCAGAAAAAAGGCTATAACTCCAAAATTGATATTTGGAGCGTGGGCTGCGTCGTCCTTGAGATGTGGGCAGGGAAGCGGCCATGGAGTGATGATGAAGCTATAACAGTCATGTTTAAGGTTCGCTTCTTCGTGCATCATAGTGCAGCGTGCTCATGAGTTCACTTCAGGTATACCAGAATAAGCAACCCCCGCCCATATCTTCTGATATGGTGCTGTCCGATCTTGCAAGAGATTTCAAGGACAGATGTTTTGCAATGCAAGTTTAAGTTTTGTCATTTGCTGTCTTGTTCGGTGTGCTTACGGATGACGGTTAGTGATCCGGAGGAACGCGCGAGCACTGCAGAGCTTCGGCAACATCCATACTTGGAGCTTCCAGAGGGCTGGGTATCCAACGGTTTCAAGTAGGGCCTCATTCAGGCATACTTATCATCCCCTAACTACATCAACCGCTTCTTGTTGCATCTACTCTTATGTGTCCCAATTACGCGTCTTTCGCTCGCTGTCCCTCAAGAATGTCTCTTTTCCAAGTAGAAAATGCACCCGTTGTTGTCTCTCCTCCATCATCTCTCCAGCCTCGCAGAGCTTTCTTTACAAGACGCTTGGAATTTGCCACTATTTTTCGGGGGGCCCTCTTGATCTTGGAGGCATACTCCATGCTGTAATACACCGGTCCTTGAATATTAATAACCTGCAGGAATATGTTTCTCACCCTCGAAGGACCACTTCAACTTTACTAATCTTGGCTTTACGCATATCAGCGCCTCTTCCTGAAAGTCCATCCACAAATGTTCTGAAGTGCTTCACCATACCATATCAGTAATGAGCATTCTTTAGCAAAAAAAGACCTACGCCAACCGACGTTCTGATTTCGGCCAGGGAAACGAACAATTCACTAGAGCATAGCTGACATATTGTATCTCACCTGTAGTGGCCAGACAACGGGGACAGTTTGTGGATGACGCCATTCTTGACAGAGATAAGTCCTGCGGACGTGACAATACCACCAGCTAGAAATGATGAATGTTGAAACAATCCCGTTTCTCCATAGCACATCGTCAGTAGCGTAGAGTGGTTTCCTACTACCGTGTCAATACCTTTGATTCCGATGAATATGTTGACTGGAAGTGATTTGTATGCATAAACATTGCTGATCGCATGGATGACTCACAGCTCTCATCCTGGCTGTTTATCAGCTTCAGAACATCTCCAGTTATTGCGACGTACTGAAACATAAATCCATGTATTTACTCCCATTGTTTTTCTCAAAAGTTTATCCATTCTGCCTTTCAAAGTAAAGTGCCGACAAAAGGCACGTCCAAGTCGAGTTTTTCCTTTCCTGGACCCAGCATAATGAGTTGTTTTGTCTTGCTGTCGGGACACGAATGAAGTAGACTCGGGACCATCGCAACGGGGAGGAATAAGAGGAGTGCTATCCTGCGGAACGACACCCTTGCCTTCGCCCAGGTCTTGCCATTTTCCTTCAGCTGTATCAACTAGAGCGTTATTGCGAACCCATCGAAGCCTCCCTTCCTCGTCAATGCTGACCAAGTAATTAATTCCTAAACCAAGCTAGTTAGATATGAAAGGGAACAATAAACAGTAATTGACGTTGTTGGGGCGAGAGATAACTGCGTTAGCAGTCAGTCGCAGAGCACATTATACAATCAGCGATTCGACCTACACTATTCGCTGCATGTTCAAAAGAAACGTGGGATGATCTCCTAATGCCACAGATAATGCGGATGCTTACTTCTCTGTTTAACTGTTCCCTCGGGCATTCGTCGAGGCTGATGTCTTTCCCAGCTCCTCTATCCAGCCTTGAGGTATAAAATCAGCCGAAAGGTGCATGGGGTACCTGGGAATGTATCGCACCACTTGAAAAAGTTGTCTGTTGTATCCTCCTGCTGCCATCGTCTATGATACCACTGGTATTCTCATATTAATTTATGTAAGTTCTGAGTACTGGAACCTCGCAAGCAAACCTTCACTAGGTTCGCACAGGTTGCGTCATTCATGACTTGGTGAATAAACCAAAGAGAGAATTAGATGAATGCTTACAGTTTAAGCCATATCGGTGTTGCCTACAGAGTCCAGATGTCGTCACATCCTCAATGAAGTACTGTAAAGAGCACGCACGAGTCTACAAGCTCCAGCCAGTACTGTGTCTCCAACATCTTGTCGTCCTTATGTTTTAAGTCTTTCGAATTCGTGTTTCTAGCATATAACGTGTTCTTGTCTTGAATCCTGGATGCCAGGAAGCCAGCACGCCTCCAGCGCGTGCGAGGGTCATTCTTTCCCTCGTCAGCATCTTGTTGATCAATCTGTCAGCAATACAATCAACAAGAAACGGAATACGTGAAATCCATCACGATGCCTTTATTCGCTCATGAATGGCAGCATCCTTCTGAGTCCAGCGCGAGTTCGCCTCCATAGATTCAACTTGTGGATGCGATTTCGCAGCGAGCCTTCTACGCCATCCACGCTGTATTCGTATGGCGGCCTGGGTGATATCTGTGTCTGGTCTATGAGTGGTAGCCTCCACTTGCATTGTCTGCTGCGGTTGGAGTAACTGCCATCGTTTATGAGGGCACCAGACTCCAGTGACATCACACTACTTCATGTGCAACGCCAATTGACCACACACCCAAAGAAGAATGACCATTTAAGTTTAAGTCGACCATGCAGAATAACAGAGAAATATGCGCAATTGGGACGAATGCATCAATTTCAACACCCCTAGCATTCAAGCACCGACAAATATTGCTTCTGCGGGCTGGCCATAGTCACATGTTGGTATTAAGTAGAGGTTGAGCGTGAGAAATGGATACAGCGGGTTGAGACACCTTTCTGTCTCTTTTTTGGTCTTTGGGTGTTCCGTGCATTTTACGTTTCTTCCGTTCTCCGCCCCCTTTGGCTCTGTATGGCAAGTATTGACGAGGCTCTTGGCTTTGGCCCTTTGTGGGTAGATCTACATGAGATGTGCTCCTTGTTGTCATCAGGGTTAATTAGCGGAAGTGTGTGTCGTGATCATGTCCGCCATGCTCATCACGATGCTTTTGTTTCAAATGCTACTGTCGTCAGCACGACCTTTTGTTCTTTTCGGTCCGTTCTACCTTCATTCAATTCGGTGTGTACCTTTCACTTAGTTCGAGCACCACTTCCCCTTCCATCATGTCCGCTCATTTTACCTGTTTTTGTACACAAGTTCTATTTAGATCATCGAACCGCCTTTATTCATTGCACGAGGGTGGACGGTGCTCGTAGTTCTATCCTTCTTACTTAGCAACTGCATTTGGTGAGTGCAGCCACGATCTCCCACCTTCATTACATATCTTGGCTTCTTCCCAAGTTGGCCGATCCTTTGTAGGAGAGCTGGCCTGGTAGGTTGTGCACCCTCAGACAAGCCTTTTGTAGGTTATCTGAGGATCAAGTGTACAATGTAATTTTAATTCTTAATGGTATCTATTTATTACAACATGTACTGACAACTATTTTCGTTTCTTATACATAGGCCGTTGACCTCTGGTCTGAGCTCGAGAATGGGGCGCTTGTTACCCAGGATTCCACTTGTATGCCACCATGAGAAACATAAGCTCCCGTGCCCAGATTGAGTCGACAAGATTGACGAGACAGATTCGGTTGGAGCAGGATGCTAACCTGTTTCAGCAACCGTTAAATTTGTATCTCCTTTGGAAAGCCCATGAATTGTCTATCCACTGACCGCAAAAACTCTTGTCACCGTCATTCTGGATGTCCAAAAACAAAAAACTACCATATTTTGAAGGCTTTGATGCTGTCATGTCATGTCTGGTATTGAGCATCAGCTTGGCAAGTGTCTCTCGACAACTCTTCCTGTTTCCTTGACATGGTGTATCTCTTAGGAAAATCACTGTGTACCGCAGGGGACGTATCGAGCGCTGTGCGGTACTCTCCAGGTCGTTTTCAGTAGTCTTTGGCATCGTCCTCTCTACTCGCTCAGCTCTCCAGTCATACTGTGGACGTCACAAAAGATCTGAGCGACTCAGACAATGTGTTCTTGGAGGACTTCCAGGTTGCTATTTGAGTAATGTACCTCTTTCGGTCGCCTTTACAACCCTCTAACCCCGTTTACCAGCACTTGAAGTAAATATTTTGGGAACAAATATGCCTTGAAGATGTCAAGCTGCCGCTTCGCTTCGTTGTCACCTCGCAGACCTGCGTTCGCTTAGCTCAAGACTCTGTCGAAGGCGACTTGGCAAGATATTTGGTCGTCCTTTTGGGAGTATCGAGGCAAGGAGAAGCTTGAATGAAAAATACTGCTGTGGAAGGTAATTCGCCTGGTTCGAGGGATGTTGGAGAAGTGTGGGTTGTGCCTAGTCCTAAAGATCAGATCCAGATTCAGCCTTTGGATAGTGGGGTAGGTGTGTCTGATTGCTGGCTTATTGCGTTTGCGAGTGCTTACACTAAACAAGGTTCAGCTACGGGCGTATCGTGGAAAACATGGCAGTCTGATAATAAGATTGTCCAATCAAACAGTATAATCCTAGGGAACAATCAGCGCTAGTTGGTTATATTCTTCCCTTGCTGAAGCCTGGCGGTAAGGGCAAACAGATGTTTGTTTTCCTTTCGCTGATTGCATTCTAGTGAGCCTTTGCATCTTCATTCAGCACAAATATCGTTCGGTGCTACCTCTGCCGGCAATTGTATGAGTGTGAATGCAATCACAGCATTCGTCTTGAGGAAACCGTGCACTAGTCTGTGTTGCATGGTCAAGCTATCGCGCCTAACGATCCTTCACCACTAGAGCTCCTCTGTATACATGCTTCCGAAGTACAGGTCTCCCTCGCTTTTCTAAAAATCATCACTCATCAGCCCAGACATTTGCTTATGAACCATTTAGCGCCCACTTCGTCATGAAAGCATGGCAAATAGCTGTATCCCGCTCGCTCACTCGATCATGTACCTATTTCACTGTGGGAGACAACTGAAGAGCCACGGTACTGAACTAGCTTGTAATCCAGGCACTCGGCCAATTGAATCAGGTATCTGTGTTCATGACTCTTCTCGAAAACACTGCGTTCAAGTTCCCTTCTCTAGTAAGTACAATAATAACTGGGAAATGCATCTTTTCCCCAACATTCAGAAAATTAGGACACGAAGATTACGACGCTGATTATTCGTTTGCTGTAAAAAAATGCGGTCAACGAAGGACATGACGTGAATTTTGGGTGACTCACATTGACAAGAAGAATAGCATCTTCACAACACATGGCGTCTGTAAACGCTGGTTCTTCGGGGGAACGAGGAGGAAGTGTTCGTGTAGTAACGGAGTATGGAAGGCTCGTGCGGACTGCTTCTATCAATACCTCATCCCTTACAAGTGTTGCGTCGCTTATAAATCGTGTGTGTTCCCTTTCGGGACCCAATGATATAGCTCGTTTTACTGCAAGTTGGTTAAAATCCCACACTTGTAATGTTTGTGGGCGTTGACCTGTAGCAGTTTTGGGTGGTTTGTCGAAGGAAGCAAATTTGCTTCCAAAAACGTATTCTGTCCAGACATGAGAGTGTGGCGGGGACTTCAAAAAGCGTGTGCCTGTGGGGCCCCATGTGTCCCAGTTGATCATGTGTCGAGAAGTCCATCAGGGAAGGGTCGTAATATAAGATAGGAGTATGCTTGCTGGTACAAACAGGTCATATGAGACCTTTTTCTTCTTCTCTTCAAGTTCAACCCAAATGGTGATGATGAAAAGTTGTTGTCCATGTACAATAGAGAAGGGAGTGTGCGCCTCTAGGTGAGGCTTCCGCTCAGGTAATGGGTCAGGGCGAATTACAATGTTCACAGGACTGACAACAGGGTTGAAGGATGGGAATCTGAAAACACAGACATAATCTGCTGTGAGGGTAAGCTTGATGGTAGAGGGTCTTGACATGTCCAGAATGAAGAGTCGAGGCTCCGTGGCTTGAGTAAAGCCATTCATCACTGTTCCCACTAACAGATAGTGAGAAGTGAGGAAGGTGAAGGTGGCAATTTCACAACTGGAGCGTATCTGGGGTAGACATCAGAACAGGTACTAACACAGACTAGGCTACAACTTGAATCACCAATACGAGCTTGCCTGTTTTCCAGTTCCACACAACAAGCTTTGGAGTGATGTTGTTTCGACCTGGATCACTGATAAATAAGATCCCGAGAAAGTTGCCAGATATTTGGAGGCTCATAGGAACTTCAAGATTTGCATTGTTTCTTGGTGTGCATCTCATATCCAGGTTATGATTAAGGACTGAGGTCATATTGATGACGGATGGATGCACTCGTCCAGTAGTGACAGATCGAAGATTTACTTGAATCTGTATGTTATCACTAGCTTCACTGTATTGTAGCTTATTTTGGAATCAGAGAACATGTGGCAGGAAACGAGCATACATTACAATGGGATTCTTGACAAGCACTAAAAGATCTTGGGCAGGATCCATCATAAATTCTTGAGTGTTGTTGAGTAATGGCACCCTCCATGAACTTGCCTGAATATTGCAGTACTGCGAGGGGAGTTGAAAAAGATGGAGAACACCTTTAGGTGGCAGACTAGACTGCACAAATATACCTCCACATAATTCCCATATAATATCACCTTGGAGTACAGGTATGTCTCATGTGTCTCTCCATTTCAATGCATCCCAGGAGGCATTACGCTCCTTGAGTAGTGTGAGTCTTGATGTGGTGGTGAGCTGACTTCGTATGTTGTCCTCCATGCCAGCTACAGCCAATTCAATGGCATATTTGGCAGAAGGACTTTTATCTATTGCCAAGCAGAGAAATTTACATACCTTGCAGTATAAAAAAGTCAGCATGAATACCAAAGCCTCAGAGAACAGACTTACAGGTCTCAATCTCACTAAGCTTCACCAATCTAAGTTTGACAAAATTCCATTGATGATCTTGCTGGACAGAGAAGTCAATGACTGCCAGTTTGAATGTCTAACAGGATGCATTTGATGATGGTGCGATGAGGTTGCTGCTTTCAAATCTCAAGGTGGTGTGAACAGAATTCTCAAAGATTTTTGAATTTGGAACCAGGAATTGAAATAGAGCATTCATACCGCGCCTTTGTGTTTGCTTCCATCACGATGCTTTGAAACTTCATTGGTCAGATATTATTAATGTCACAGTGACTTGTTTGTATGCCTACATCTTCACTGTTGCTCAGAGGTGAGTTATGCATGTGGACTGAGGAGTGCCAGCAGCGAGGTAATGTGTGGTGGCACTTGTCGAGCTGAAAGACTTCTATACTCACAAGTCAGTCAACCATATAACTGCAGCAATTCCACATTCTTGTTCTTCTTGCTATTGTGGCTTATCCCCGGCCCTATCTAGCAGCATGCACAGCTGGAAGAGGTGAATGAGGTAATTTTCAAGTCAAGGGATGTTAACATTCATTCTCAAACTAGAGTCTGAGCCGTTGATTTAATCTATGAGTAGTGTGGTTCGTTGGGTTGAAAGATGACTGTTGCTGCGGGGCAGAAAACTAAGATGTTATTGGTGTCTTGGTTGTATTTGTCTGGCGTCCTCGCCTTTCCAATACAGGGATATCCGTAGTTTGTGCTCCATCATGGATTGCCCACGAGAGCCTTTCAGAGCAGTGCTGTCCATCTCCCCCAAGAACTCACTCACAAGGGTAGAAGAACATGGAGAGGAGGTCATGGCAATTACCATATTTGTCCATGAGTTGGTGGACCTGACACGCATTAAGCAGGAAAATTGTTCGGTCAATGGGACTTATGAGTCGACAATGCCTCCTGTCTCATCAACTCTTGTTCAATTTCTGGAAGTATGTCTGCAAGGAGGTCCTACTTTGGAACTGTTGTCCAGAACCCATTGAACGTCAAGAGTTTCAAGGCATGTGTGAAAAGCAAGTGCATTGTGCCAGTCAAACTCGCTATAGGCTTGTATGACCCTATTTCATATAGGTATCAAGCCCGAAGTATTTTCCTATCATTATCCATACCCCTCAGCCTCTCCGTCTCTTACTGAGCCCATTTTACTGTGTTACCCCTATCTCCGGCTCTGTTCCGAGCTCTGGCAGCCTCACTGCAGCTTAGTGGCCACCCTATGGCAACTTTCCCACACCGTACACAGCTCCTGTGACTTGCCGAGACCCATTAGGCAGCCTAAAGGCTCAAGAATTCTGTTCTGTCCTATGTCCACCTAGCCGTGCTGGTATGTAAATTTCCTTGCCTTATGTTTTGTAACATGTAGTACACCCTTATTACATGTCTACTGTGTGGTTTTCCTATCTCTTCTGTCTCCATCGCTATCACTTAGGTATATAATTTCCTACCTACCAAGACTCGTACTTCACTACCCTTCTACTGTATACTCAGTAGGAGAAGTCACTATTACCTTTTGGTATAGTTATCAATCCTTATACGAAATACAATCATTATTCAAAAATCATAGTAAAATCCTTATCCTGCTGCATGGAATACCCTTGCTATACTGCTATACCGCTCTACTGCTGCTTAGTAATATTTTCCCATGCTGCGTGCAGCTTCAGCATACATCGTGCTACCCTCGGTAACCATCTCGGCAACTTCAGCAACTTTCTCGCTATCATCAGCCCCTATCATGCTATTTTAGGCAACTCGGACTATATCCAACTAGCATCCCCCTCGGGTCAAACATTCTTGCACAGCAAGTATAGCAGCTAGGCAAGCTTTCGACATATACTAGCTTAGGTGGTAGTCTGCTATCACTCTAGCTAGATTGTAGTTTTTACAGCATAAGACAAAAGGTACCTTGATGAAGAGCACAGGTCAGTGGCGATATACGATGGACAGCAGACGATAACACAGGAAATATGGTAAATTGCAGAAACCAAGTGTACAATGAGAAGAGTAATGATTATGATGAAAACATACGTCAATAGACGTCTAAACATCACTCACCCACAAGTTGCTTTGTCCATGAACTGACCTTGTGCCATACAGGTGTAATTGCCTATGGAGTGCTGCATCAAAGGAATTGAAGTATGTGGACTCTATATTAAGCTCAAGCTGTTGACATGAATGAATAAGGATTCGTTCAGGTGCAAAACATGTCTCAAATATACTTATAGTCTTATCAGATTTCTTAAGCTCAGAAGGAGTAGTGGTCATACACTGGACTATTGCATGGTGAGTTACCTCCATAGGCTCCGTAAGATGCTGACACAACTTGGTAGCATCTTTACAGGTTTTGAGTGTTGTTGTTCTTTACTAGAGCCCAAACAGATTAGAAAGACCATGACAAGAGCACTAGAAGACGAACAACACAAACATCAAGGAGGAAGGAGGTCACCCAAAGTGGATATATATAGTGATTCAAAAAGGTAATGCACAGCATTACTAATCTCACAAATTGATGTCCTCCTCATCATCAAGTGCTGTTTATCTTGTGATAGTGAGCTTCTGAGGAAGCCAAAAGTCTGTATTTACTGGTAGAATGATGTAATAGTAGTCCGCTATAGTATCTAAGGTGTAATTGAGCAATCAAAGAAAAAAGTACTGTGCAATTCATTTTTGACAGTTGCAGCGCTGAGAGAACTATGAGCATACAGCCATCAAATCAAAAGATAATGCACAACACCTTTCTAATATTTGGTATGACCACCTTTAGCATTAAGAAGTGCCTTGACATGATGTGGCATGCTCTCATACAACTTCTCAATATAGTCCATCCCAATGTTCCCCCATTCCTCTACCAAAGCGGCCCATAGCTCTTGAAGATTGCATGGCAGAGGGGTCCGAGTGTGCACATGGCAATCCAAATAGTCCCAGACATTTTCAATGATACTCATGTCTGGGCTATTGGGCAGCCAGTCCAACTTATCAACCTTCTTCTTCAGGAACCATTCTCACGCCAATAATGAGGCTTGTTTGGGATCGTTGTCTTGCTGAAAATAGATGTTCTTTTTGTTGATGCCAAGGTCGCTAAGTGTCCCAAGAAAGTCATCATTAAGGATCTCAATGTATAGCTTTGTGTCCATGTTGCCATTGATGCGAGAAATGCAGCCTAACCCCTCAGCTGTCAGGCACCCCCAAACCATGACATTTCCACCACCATGCTTCACAACCTTCTTTGTGTAGCATGCATCAAACTCCTCCCCAGGCTTCCTCCAACACCACGAATGGCCATCAGAGCCAAATAAATTGAGTTTGGACTCATCTGAGAACACAACTGCCTTCCAGTCTTCCACTGACCAATCAATGTGTGCCTTTGCCCATGCTAGCTGCTTCTCCTTGTGAGCTGCAGTTAAAAGAGGCTTTGTACGCCATACATAAGCATCAAGGCCACATGTTTTGAGTCTCATTTGAATTGTTTGGGCATTAATGCCTGGGAAATATTTCCTTTGAAGGTCAGCTACATCATGTGCTTCAGCAGATGCAAGAGCCTGGACAGCATGGCAAGTGTCATGGGTTGTGAATTTGCAAAGGTGGTGTAAAGACTACAATCTAGCTAGTATGATAGCAAACTATCACCTATGCTAGTATATGTCAAGTGTCTACCTAGCTGCTATACTTGCAAGGCAAGAACGTTTGACCCAAGGGGTTGCTAGTGAATATACTTTGTCAAGTGCTAATGGAAGACGCATGATACTGCTATAAGATGTTGCCAAAGGTAGCAGTAGCATTGCCACTGATAGCACTGCAAAAACTGTGGATGCTGATGATACCGATGGTACCATTGTAAAGACTACAATCTAGCTAGAGTGGTAGTGAACTACCCCCTAGACTAGTAGATGTCAAGTGTCTACCTAGCTGCTATACTTGCAAGGCAAGAACATTTGACCCAAGGGGTTGCTGGTGAACATACTTCATCAAATGCTGATATGAGACGTGTTGTAAAGACTACAATCTAGCTAGTATGATAGCGAACTACCACCTAGACTAGTATATGTCGAAGTCTACCTAGCTGTTATACTTGCAAGGCAAGAACGTTCGACCCAAGGGGTTGCTGGTGAATATACTTCATCTAACACTGATATGAGACGCGTGATACACCTATAAAGTGATGCTGATGCTAGCAGTAGTGTTGCTGCTGATAGTGCTACTGATTCCATGGATGCCGATGTTAAGCGTCCTGTGAAGGATAGGTACTGATGATGCCGGTGATACCGATGATACCGCAAGGAGCGCTAATGATGAGCGCTGTGATAGTGTTTACTGATAACTGTGATAGTGCTGTATGCTGAGGGACAGTGAAGAGTGATAGTGTGATGACAGTAATACCAATGATACCGATGGATACCAGTGTTTAGCGAGGATAGCGGTAAGGGTAGCATTGAGAGCAAAGACCATCAAAGGATTCTTAGAGATATTTTAGATTTCAAAGAAGATGTATTTGCGTATAGCGAAAGTGGTAGCAGTACAGTATTCCTGTCTAATGAGTGATATGATATAAGAAAAAAATGATTGTAAGTGACTTCTCCTACCACTGTATGGTAGAAGGGGAGTGTCGAACAGAGGAGAAGTCAGCAGTCTTTTATCATACATTGTAAGTATGCAGAATCGATAGGCAAGAATAGTAGTGAGTATGCAAGACTTAGCCATAGCAATATGTAATAGTGCAGCATGTGCTGCGGCACACATTCTACATGTAATAAGGCTTGCCATGTGATTAGCAGCAGTAGATGGGAATATACTATGCACCAAATGGAACTAGTTGGCATGGCATGGGCATTCGATGGGCATCGGCTCATTGAACATGGCTCAGTACTGTGGCACGGTAGTCCGGCAAGAGTGCGGTAACCTTGGTAACTGTTTATATCGATAATGTTAGGGTTAGGGGTGGTCATGCTATGCAGTATAGGGGCTAGACAATAATGGAAATGGACCTATGCAAGGCTAGCGCCAGCTAGACTGTCACACCATAAGGAGCACTAACGATGAGTGGTGTGATAGCAGGTATTGATAACTATGATAGTGCTATACAGTATGCCAAGGGATAGCGATGAGCGACAGCGTGCTAACGATGATACCAATGCTTAGCAATGGTAGCAGTGAGAGCAATGAGTATAGTGATGATAGCATTGATAGTGACAGGTAGGGTGATGATAGCGTCGAGGGTGAAGACTGTCAAAGAACTCAGAGATGATAAGTTTTCAAAGAAGATGTATTTTGTATAGTGATAGTGGTAGTGGTATGGGGATCCTGTCAAATAAGTGATATGATATAAGAAATGATAGTAAGTGACTTCTCCTACCACTGTACAGTAGAAGGGGAGTGTCTAACGGAGGAGAAGTCAGCAGTCTTTTATCATACATCATAAGTACATGGAATTGATAGGTGAGAGTAGTAGCAAGTACGTGAGACTTAGCCATAGTAATATGTAATGGTGCTGCATGTGCTGCAGCATGCGTTCTACATGTAATAAGGCTTGCTGTGGGATTAGCAGCGGTGGATGGGAATATACTACACACCAAATGGAACTAGTTGGCATGGCATGGGCATTCAATGGGCATCGGCTCATGGAATGTGTCTCGGTACTGCAGCACAGTAGTCTGGCAATGGTGTGGTAACCTCAGTAACTGTTTATATCGATAGCATTAGGGTTAGGAGTGGTTGTTGTAAAGACTACAATCTAGCTAGGCTGATAGCGAACTACCCCCTAGACTAGTATATATCAAGTGCTTGCCTAGCTGCTATACTTGCAGTGCAAGAACATTCGACCTGAGGGGGATGCTAATTGAATATAGTCCAAGTTGCCTAATATAGCATGATAGGGGCCGATGATAGCGAGAAAGTTGCCGAAGTTGCTGAGATGGTCTCTGAGGGTAGCGTGATGTATGCCGAAGCTGCACATGGCGTGGGAAAATATTACTAAGCAGCAGTAGAGCGGTATAGCAGTATAGCGAAGGTATTTGCGTGCAGTGGGATAAGGATTTTTATTATGATTTTTGATAATGATTGAATTTTGTATAAGGATTGAAAACTATACCAAAAGGTAATAGTGACTTCTCCTACTGAGTATACAGTAGAAGGGTAGTAAAGTACGAGTCTTGGTAGGTAGGAAATTATATACCTAAGTAATAGCAATGGAGACGGAAGGGATAGGAAAACCATGCAGTAGACATGTAATAAGGGTGTACTACATGTTACAAAACATAAGGCAAGGAAATTTACATACTGGCACAGCTAGGTGGACATAGGACGGAACAGAATTCTTGAGCCTTTAGGTTGCCTAATGGGTCTCAGCAAGTCACAGGGGCTGCGCGCAGCGCAGGAAAGTTGCCATAGGGTGGCCACTAAGCTGCAGTGAGGCTGCTGGAGCTCGGAACAGAGCCAGAGATAGGGGTAACACAGGTAAAATGGGCTTGGTAAGGGATGGAGAGGCTGAGGGGTATGGATAATGATAGGGAAATACTTCAGGCTTGATACCTATATGATAATGGGGTCATACAAGCCTGTAGCAAGTTTGACTGGCACAGTGGGCAATTGTAGTGCAGTGGAGTTGAAACTTTTTGGCAAGGGCTGTATTAGACATGCCAGCAGCTTTGTCTCAGCAGATTTGAGCTTTCTTTGTGGGAGTAGTATACTTTGTCATGGGTGACTAGTAGCAGAGAGACCTTGAGAATAAGTCTGCAAGTGATTCTAAGTGGTACAAGTGTGATATCGTGCAAAAAGTATGTTTTGTGTGTGCCCATCCTGAACCCAAAAATGAATTGCACAGCATTATTCTCACAGTTATCCTCACAGCAATCTCAAACAGCCAAGTATCACCGAAAAAACACATGGTATTGAATATATGGACCTATGACAGTATATTGGAATAAGTGGAATGGTAGAAAATAGTCTATTGCTTGAGTACGAGGAGAAACAGCAGAAATGTCGGTCCCGTGCATTACCTTTTTGAGTCACTGTATGAACGCGTCTCAATGGAAGCTCCTTCATGATGTTCTTCAGCGGAAACATGCCACTGGTACCATGATCCGGCTAGTCTGAGAATGCATGAGCATGTGTATAATACGACGAAATCCAAGTCGATTAGCAACTCTGAAGTTGCAGGAGCGTGAATCTCCTCAAATATTGATTTGTGGAACGGCAGGAGTATCAATGTTAATAATATCGCCAGTGTGAATTCGAACTATTTATGTACGGTATCATGAATCACATTAACTTGTTTTACATCTAAAGCCTAGGCTACGGTGCGCACGGCTGAGCCGTCTATCACAATTAGAACTCATTAAATACAACTTGTTGGCAACAGTGTACATGCGAGCTGCTGCATCATGATGCAGCTGACACCTCGCACTCGAACTATCTTTTGTTTCAATACAACTCTGACATCTGCAACGTACCATACACGCGGACTCAGATGCAGGCCAATATATGCTACATGTTGATGGTCAAAAGAAATATTCTATAGTACTAGACGCAAACTCGCACAAAATTTCCTTTTACAAGATGAGGCAAGCGCTTGCGGCAACACTGCTTAGAAAAATAAGTCATAACCTCCATTGCTCATTTCACCGATACAAACTTTTACTTCACCTGCGCGACATCTAGCAGTGCAAGTCCTACCTGAATGCTAACCACTTACGGATGCTAAACCTCAGGCTTGTGCGGAAACCCAATGGGTCAGTTCGACACTTGCGGACTTCTGCTCGAGCAGCTGCACTCGTTCAGAAGCAGAAGCAACACGACAACCGTGTACAATCGCGACCTGCCATAGGCGGAGCTGACGTGAAAAAAGGAAGAGAAAGAGAAGCTGATGCAGTCCGAAAAACAGTGAAGCATGGTGCGTTATTTTGCTTCAATTCCATTCTCCGGCAATCAATTATATCGGACAGTCAAACGCAACGAACTTGGAGTTCAACTCCTTTCTCGAGAACTGCACTCGCAAATATTTCGTGATCTCTCTTTTCCAACACCATCGAAAGCATTCGTTCGTATTGCACAGGAGCATCTGGAAATGCATGGACTAGACCCCAAACAAGGCTCTGTTCTTCCTGATATCGGTTTCACCCTGCCACCCCTCCTAGGCTCGAACATTGATGAACATTTTCACAGAATAGGCAGTCAGTCCGCTCGACCATGGCTAAATATCGCGAAAGATTTTGCATCTAACGAACTTCCTCCAAAACCTGATCATTGGGACATTCAGTCGGGATGGACGAAATATCACTTCCTTGCTGACGGTTCGAGCTACAGCGAACATGTCGAGTTCCCACAGCACGAAGGGAATACAGAAGAAGTGCTCGCATTTGACGTAGAAACCATGCCCATGTATCATCCTTACGCCATCATGGCATGTGCTGCCTCAAAGAATGCCTGGTATAGTTGGATATCGCCCTGGTTGCTCGGGGAATCGGTTGAGCAACAGCACCTTATTCCCTTTGGTGATACTCTCTCCCCGCGCGTAGTCATTGGTCACAACGTGTGCTATGACCGAGCGCGAATTCTGGAGGAGTACAGCTTATATGGAACGCAGTCCCGCTTTCTTGATACGATGGCTCTGCATGTTGCAGTGAACGGAATATCTTCCCA
>MU172926.1:813406-853317 GCA_016695475.1 Suillus decipiens | reverse complement strand
GACCAGTGGGATATTGATAAGTACCTTGAACTCAGTGAGCACACAACTTGGTATATTTTGGGTCATTCAAACATTTGATTTAGGCCAGTTTATTCTGAATAACTACAAGTAAGTGCTAATTATGATCTTTGACTGCACCAAGGAACTCAAAGCTTATCATGCAACATTCCCTGGGCAGGGACTTGATTTTGAAAGTTGGATTGCAGAAGAACTCACTTATCTGGAGGCTGTGGCTGTAGAGCCTGTGCAGGATGCTACTGCAGTCGAGTATGTTGAAGTGCTTGAGAAGCTCGATAAGTACCAGTGAGTCATATTTTTTTAAGTTTGCTCCATAAATTATGGATGTGTTCCAGGGCCACTTTTGAAGATTCGCATAACAACCAATTTGTGTCATACACACCCTCATCATTTAGGCCAGACTCGGGCCTTAGTCAAGATGCTTTGCACGCGACAAAACAAGGACATGCAGTTCGATGTGCTACTGAGTGGCGCCTGCAAGTCCAGATAAGTGTTGTTGAGGATATTGAAGATTGAATGGGTGTAGTCACACGATGGTCCCTTCAGTCTCATGAGTATATTGATTCGCTGGAATACAGCCAAAAGTGCCAATTTATTCGTGCTGTTGAAGATCTTGAAGGTCTCATTGTGCAATGCATGTTCGAGCTATCTAAGGCAAATCTTGCATCCACAGGTAGCTATCAATCTTCATGTATATTTTGCTACTCATGTGATTCTAGGCTATAAACTTCGGAAACAGATCTCCAAAGCCATTGTGAAACATTCTGGCACAATCCAATCAGCACTCAACAAATACAACAAACTCACTGTCTCTCAAAATCCCCAATTGCCTATGCTTCAGTACAGTGAGGTTATGTCTTATGCAGCTCTTGGCAAGTTCGAGATTCTCAAGTGCTCACATTATGACATACATGCAAAGCCATGGAGCAATGGCACCCATCGCGAAATGGCTAATAAGTATTTTAAAATCATTCATGCGCAGGAAGAAATAACTCGACTGAATGTTGAAACATGACACCTGCAGGCATGGGTTGACACAGAGGATTCTGATATCGAGCGGATGGCTACAGAACTTGATTCAACAGATACACTACTTGCTGTGGAGTTGCAGTTATTGTTTAATCATCAACACCAGATTAATGACATGCATTGCAACCACCTTGCATGCATATATAGCTTACAAGGATACACTGGTTCTATCCCCTTGCAGGTGAATGCCATGGTCACTGGCAGTGAGAATGAGGAGGAATGTGATCCAATGTTGGAAGGCGAGCAGTCGGCATGGTTTGAGTCCTGTATTCAGCAGATTTCACAGTAATGTTTAGTTGTAGCATGATATTACTTTTACAATAAATTTCAAAAGTATGAGAATTTAACATGAATGGTATCTGAAGTTCGAAGGTAGATAGGTATGTAGAGTTCGATGGTAGATAGATAGCATGAACTAGTCGTGAAGGAATATCACCATTATACCAATACATTCATTCAGAACAATTGCGAGGTAGGAAAGTCAAGATGTTGCTGCTTGTAACTAACCTTACTACACTTTTCATTTGGGGACAGTGAACTTGTCAATTGATCTGCTTTCAGAACCCGCATTCAGAATCTAGTGGCTGATCTGCAAAAGGATGGCCCACTTTTCTTGATTTTTCATTCATGCTATCTATCTACTGTCGAACTCTACATAGAACATTATCTATCTACTGCCGATAGATAATGTTCTATGTAGGGCTCAACCGATTCAAGTTATCAGTGCTCAATGGTAGATAGATAGCATGTAATGGTTCTATATAGTAGTTAGATAATGTTCTATATAGAGTTTGACATGTGATTTCAACGTTCGACTTTACTACTACCTTCTAAATGCCTGAAACTCGTACTTTTGATCATGTCCAAGAGGGTCATCTGCCTTGACCAATTCATTGCCTACAATACTTAGATCTTGCTTTCTTCAACAATGACATGAGCTTATTGGTGAGTCTCTTTTTCTACTTAGTTATCACAATTCTTATGCGAAGCTAGCACGACTATCTTGCCATCCACTTTCATGCAACTTTTGACTTTGCATACTCCCCTGAGCCACCTCAAAGAATTCATATCCACTGAGGAAAGGGAGGCAAGCCACAAGACTTTTTGGCTATTCGGTCACCGGATATCACACTGCTCACTACTTCGTCTCATCCACCCATTCCTGCTCTTGCAGATGCTATCACTGGAATCTCCAGAATACTTCAAAATCAAGTCTTACCTGAGATTCATGAGGAGCTTTTCAATGGTTGTTGGACAGATGTGAAGATACCGCCTCACCTTCAGCAAAAGAGTAAGTGATCCACATTGGATCTTCAACTGGATCTGATGGTCTCTTACTTCGATATCAGCATCTGAGTCTACTCTTGGTGCTGTCCCTCATGCCATGACTTCAATCGCACATCCAAACGACACACAAACATCAGCACTTTCAGCTCCCACTTCTTCGGTTCCAATTAGTCCTCGTGCCAAGACTCTGACTACCAGCACTTTGACTGTGCCACTGGCGCCTTGACCATGCCATTAGCTTTGGGGGCTGTTAGTTTTGAGACAGTTAAGACTGGGCTCGCTATTCACCATCTTCCAAGGGGTGTTTTGCATGAAATACACAGCTGCATTAATGAAGATGCTGGATTTGAAGTGTCTCAATGGCAGTATGTCCTTGAGGAGAACCTAGTGTTTGAACCTTTGATGTCAACTATACTGAAACTCATGCATGCCATTTCAGCAGGTATTACTAGTGAGTTAATTTCTGCTTCATGTTATAGTTGACCGTGTAATAACAGTATATATTAGTTTAGATCCTTGCAATTACTGCTAGTCTATCTCATGTTATTGAATTTGATTTTGTCTACAGAAAAATCCAATTTGCTTCTGGTTCTCGCCTCTGTTCCCCCCTCGAGTATTTAAGTTGGAGGCATTTGAACCTCCTCTGCCAATTTTCGAGATCACCTCTGTCCCCCCTTGAGTATTTAAGTTGGAGGCATTTGAACCTCCTCTGCCAATTTTCAAGATCACCTCTGTCCCCCCTTGAGTATTTAAGTTGGAGGCTTTCAAACCTCCTCTGCCAATTTTCGAGACAATGGCACGCACTGGGAAGACACATGCTGTTAAGAGGGTCCATCCGCAGCTCACTACCTCTCAGAAGGCTGCTCATCGTGAAAAGTTTGTATCCCTTACTAATGACATCAATGATACACAAGCAGCTTACATGGACGAAGTCCAAGGACTTGCAAAAAAACATGGGCAGTATGTTTATCATAAAACTATTGTGATAATAGTGCTAATTCATTACCAGGTCCAAGCGCTGGACACAGCATCAGTTATACCTTGGTGGGAAAATTGTTTGTCATCAGTGTGCTCCAAATGCATGGAACGAGTTCATTCGTCAGCGCTTGAATGACATAAATGAAGGTGTGTTGATTCAATATGTTCCTTGTTAGTAGAATTAACACAAGTTCTTAGGCCTTTCACGTGGTGACCGCTGGAAGTTGACAGAGTTCATTGAAGATCACAAGGAGACTCTCAAGCACGATTATTCAAAGCTCACTGCTGCTCAGAAAAATGTGTTTGTGATCCAGGTTATGAAAAAGCGTGTTGAAAACCAAAAAATTGTCCATAATAACCCAAAGGCTGTGCAGCGCAATATGCTTGCATCCTTTGCTGCAATGGATCAGGAGGTCTGATTTAGTCTGAGTTGCTACACTCATTTGCTAATGTCGGTACTCAGTGGACGGCATTATGTTCACGACTTGGAATTGAAGGGTTTTACATAGCTGTCCGAGGAGGCGTTGAAGACCTTAGTGGACCTAAGCTTTTCTTCTCTGAGAAAGCAGAGAAGTTTGCGCGTGCTGTTCTTGACTTGGAGCCACGGCGCTTGGCTTTAAAACTTGAAGCTTTTGTTGTATCGGGGCTTGGTAAGTTTTTATTTTGATTCATTTGAGCCCTCTTTCCAATATTATATTTGATAGATACCAATGTTTCAACCACTCAGCCTCGTTCTCTCAACAAGATGATCAGCGAATGCGGGACACATCTTCAAGATCAATTAGGTGGGCTACATTTATTTATTCTCTTATCTGTCTATCAACTAATAACCATTATACTATCAGACTATATCTTGCGAGAGAACAAGATTACCGACCACAAGATCACAATGTACTACGCTAACTACGAGTGTTCCATTGTTGAGCACTACGGCATTACATTACAGGGTTGGCCCTCAGCCCTTTTGCCTGTCCGAAATCCCTCACACATAGGTGGACGAGAGCAGGTACAAGCACTGCTCAATGCGCTTGACAATAAGACTTGTACCTGGACAACTCTCACAGAGGACAAGCTTCGGCAAAGGATGACCAGTAATCAAGCACGTCATGCAAATGGTGAGGCTGTGTACAAGCCGAGGAAAAAGCACGCAACTAAGACCACTGAAAAGAGTATGGTCATCATCAGTAGTGATACAGATGATTCATCAAGTTCATCCTCTGACTCGGAGGATGAGTAGCCCTTAGTTTCCTTCCAAAAATTTCAACCAATAGGACAAACATGTCCTTTATCTTTGTCATTAAAAGCAATATAAATTCTTACATTACAACATAAAATATTGATAGCGGCCTCAGTGGCAAGCAAAAGGCATCGATCTAGAGGGACAGACGAGGGGAAGAAGGTAAATGCAAGGACAAGGACATAGTAACATAGGGCTTACCATGAGCTTGTTGTTCTCTCAAGCATTCAGCCCCAAGGCGATCCCAGCATATACGAGAGAGTCCAGCTGACGAGGTATGTGGACCAGAGCTATGTAGGACCATCATCATCACACGGCACGATGTCGAACGGAGAGTGTGTTGCTTCCCCACCGTTGACGGTGGGGAGGACTAGAAAGATTAGTAGGCTAGCCCCAAGAGCGTGCATGAACATACCTGTATGCACCACATAGGGCCATTAAATCTGTAAATATTGCTGGTAGAGATATGAAATACATGTCCCCATGCAAAGAGGCAAAAAAGTGCTTGAAAAAAGATTGAATTTGAGCTGTATAAGTGAGCTCGTCGTCTACGACGACGAGCTCGCATGTTGGTAGGTCGTGGGAGACGGTGCGGAGAATCAACGGGAATTACCGGCCTACGCCACCCAGCTACACACCGGATATAGCCACCCGGGTATACACCGGGTATAGCTGGGTAATAGCCGGTAAGAAAATACCTTACAAGTCACTGCTAATCGCTGAAGAAATCGCTGAAGTCTTGTGTGGTAGACTTTTCCCTCTAATTAGTAACATTGTAGCACATCTACTGATATTACTAAGTAGTAACATAAGCGGTGACGGTCAGGTGTGGCCACTTCAACGCAACTCCGAAGGAACGACTATTAGCGGCAATTCATGGGAAAGTTTAACCCGACTCCCACGATTGGTAGGGGTCTTGTCAGACGCAAAGGGCCAGACATTCCAAGCCTCGAGGACATTTAGTCAAGAATTCCTCCGAGGTACGTTGCACAAACCCAGTGCACCATTTGCGGTCGCATGTGCGCAACACAATGATGGGACTACTCCGATAACATATGCATGTGTGAATAGTCGATACCTCATTACAGGTGCAGTTGAGACCTTCTGACTTGAAGCTCAGATTCTCAGATTCTTCACTTTCATCTCATCTCCTTGCCATGCTCGTTCATGGTAGAGGTATACAATTGAGCCGTTATCCCGCTCAATTTATTCCTCGCGGCCCAGGCAGATGCATCTGAGCACTAGTAAGTTATGAGCCATCTGAATTTCATGCTTCGTGGCCACCTCCTTCACAATCTGGTGCTCAGACAGCGGAACCCTGCAAATGTGCAGAATCAGCTGTCTGAGCACTTATACGGATTCTCGTTGTATGTATTTCAATATCGGGCATCAAGGACTGGGCTGAATGCTAGATGTTCCGAATACTTTTGGCTTGTAACTTAGCGCAAGTGTAGACAGATGGTCCACTGAGCTCCAAGAAATGAGTTTGTCTACACAGACTTTGTACATATACCATAACTGAAATACTACGACGAATCCCGGACTACATATCTCCTCCATACAAAATACTCGGCAAGCATTTCTCTACACAGTACTGCTAGTGGATACCTGCACACACTTCTGGAAGACAGTTAAATTCATGCTAGTTTCTGCGCCGGAGTTAGCCACAAGCTTGGTGTGATATTCTCGAACACTAAGGATGAGGCGTGGTCCCAGCACAAATACCTGTACGCCATATAAAACTTGAAGAATGCCATAGAGTGTCAGGGCTCCAATAGAATTTGAATTCTACAGAAATGATAAGCAGTGGTCACAAGCAAAATTCAGCAACAAGTTAGCGCACCAAGAACTCTGGAGAGATATTAACAAGCTGGAGGCAAGAGACACCAACAAAGCTAGCACATGCGGAATTTGAGCAGAAAAGATAAGCATATCACATCACAGGCTCACCTTGCAAAATAAAACATATGATATTTCATCATGACTCCGAAACAGTACCCTCCTGTTGATGGCCCGAGTCGTCGCAGGTCACGGAAGTGTTTCACAGCAATCCAGGCCGAAAGACACAGTGCGAGGACCTCCCAAACAGTGATGAGCATCCACACCATTGAAAACAAAATCTGGAAGTTGTCGTCGTATTCATAATTGCACATATATGTGCCACAGAGAATCATCTCCTCTTGTGTTCATCTAATTAGCTGTGCTCTTCAAGTCAATAAATAAAGCTTACCCACTACCGTATGGTGCTTGAGAGCTATTGCTGCAATTGCTCCGCAAGCGATGTTAACAGCAAGGAATATAACAACAAGGAAGATAAGCATGCCAGATTTCTGGTACATGGCATGCAACCGAGCAATCATGATGACTTGTACCGTATTTCAGTTGAGTCAATGTATTGTAGCTAGGTAACTCACCACCCAACATGGCAGCTACGACCACACTTGTCTCGTTTATAATATAGAACAAAACGTTGCCTGAAACACCCAATTAGTGATCACCCTCGTCCTGAGATCGAATATTCTACTTACACCTATCGAATCATTATGCTGAGCTGATTTCAATGATCAGAATTTTCCTCACCCCTGCATATAACCGTATTCATTAGATAAGAATAATATGGTTGCGGAATACTCACAGCATCTGTTAGCGAGACAAATGGCATATTTACTGTGTGCTGGTCAGAGGGATCGAATACATTGTATATGAGACATACAAAAAACGTTGACACTGATTACGAGAGAGAGGTGAGTATAGCGCCAACTTTTTAGGCCTAAAAACATACATAGAATAAGATATTCCAACATATCGTATCTAGAACATTTTGGAGTCAGCACAACTTGCCAATCACGCCATAGTATGACATGAGGTACGAACAATCAGGTACAATACAGCCATGGGAGACCAGCGTTGCCTCTGTCGCGCATTCGTTGTATTCTGTTGCTTTCTTCTGATATTGGACTCTTGTTACTCACCCAGATCAGTTCAATCTACATCACCGTCCTTAGCGAGTTGACTGCTCCGGCTATGATATTGACCTACCTCTTGTCCAAAGGTTAGCACTGTAAATATCATGAGAATATGAGTAGTTGCCGAACACTGTCCTGCTCACCCCAATCGTATACCACAATGACGCCGGCAGTAACTGCGAAACCGCAAGTCAGTGTTAGAGACATCACCAATTGATATGACAAACCCATCCAATAGCTGTAAAAAGTATTAGAACTGATCAATGGCCATGTACTGGCATCATTTGAGACTATAGTCATATTCGAGGGATGGGTATGAGTAAGTGGGGAATGTCAGGGTCTAGTGTTCGTGCTTGATATACCGTCGTTCAATGCTTCTAACGCCAAAATTGGCACGACGAAGATGATGGGGATTTGATCCCGTCTCCTGGCAGGACCCTTGATTATGTGAACTAAGTATCGCGATGCGAACTCTAAACCAAGCAAAAAAGCTCTCGGTTGAATAAAAGTAGATTTTGGTTTGCAAACCGGTATCAAGCATGCGGCTACCTGAATATCCAGACGTTGGTGATGTTGGTACATTATTTCCAACGCCATGTTCGGGGTGTTATTCCTGCAAGCTTGCGTGAATTGAGAAGTTCTGTATGTCACAGTAGCATCAATCTAACACAGATCGAAGCGTGATGTGGATGAACAAACATGTGCACTTCTCTTCCACCATGAGGCATGACAGCTGTTCAGATTACTCTTATGGAACAAGGGCCATTCTACAGCATATCACCAACCTGAGAGGAGCTAGACAAGAAATCGCGACGCAGACTCAGCTCATAGGTCGAAGCGGAGTAAATATAATTCTGTTGCCTCGTGTGCTTGAATCGTTGGGCTATTGTATCAAAATGATGAACAAAGATATAGTAAACATAGAGTGAAACGCGCATTATATTTAACGCGATGTGTTGATTGGCATGCGATCATCGAGGCCTTGCCAATGGCAAAAGGGTCCGGACCGGTATTTCCCGAAACACCGCTTAAAATTAAACTCAGTGGCTAGCGGAATACTATCCGTCACTCCCGTTTCGTGATGGCCCACTGTTTCGTGATTTTTGTCTACAGCACTCAATTTTAAAGTAATTGCTTAGCTACTTCACTGGGTATGTTCTACATATTATACTAGCATATTTCAAGTGAAACGAAATGAAACAATTGAGAAATGGTGGAGATCGTGTTTTCAGTGTGACACTGCAAGATTTAGTGTCACCTGCCGTGGCTGCCGACGTCGGACATTAAATTTAACAGCGTGTTTCATTGTAGCTGCAATCCGTGGACAGGTGAGCGCTGGGCGCTTGACTGGGCTCATGGGGTGCCGCCGAGGCAAGCTACTGTCATCTATTGATCCTGACTACGAGTCCAGGATCCAAGCTGCACTTGTGGATGTCACAAATGGCACCTGCAAGAATATTTCAGTAGCTGCAAGGGTGCACAAGGCATGATTATATACTTAAGACTTCGAGCTCCTGTAACGCGCGAATCAAAAAACATCCCACAGGAAATCCACAATCTCACATCAGCCTCAGTATTCCTGCACCACATCCACCATATTTTTTCGGTCAATACACACATCCAGCAAGTCATGGACTTAGCTCCAATACAGCAAGAAATGGGTTTGTCTACATAAACCTCGTCTTACATACACCCATGACAGGAAAAAAATTCTACGACGGATTCTCGACCAAATGTCTCGGCAAGTATTTCCCTATATAGTACTGCTAGTTGATACTTGTTCACGCTCCCGAAAGACAATTAAATTTAGGGTGGGTTCTGCGGTGGTGTCGGCCACAAGCTTAGTGTGATGTTCTCGAACACTAAGGATGAGGCGTGGTCCCAGCACAAACATCTGCACACCATATAAAATTTGAAGAATGCCGTAGAGTGTCAGAGCTCCAATAGAATCTGAATTCTATAGAAATGATGAGCAGCGGTCACAAGCAAAATTCAGTAACAGGTCGGCGTACCAAGAACTCCGAAGAGAAATTAACAAACTGGAGACAAGAGACACCGATAAAGCTAGCACATGCGGAAGATGAGCAGACAAAATAACCACATTCACATCACAAGCTGACCTTGCAAAATAGAGCACATGATATTTCATCATCACTCCGAAACAGTACTCTCCCATTGATGGGCCGAGTTGTCGCAGGTTACGAAAGTGTTTGACAGCAATCCAGACGGATAGACACAGTGCGAGGACCTCCCAAACAGTGATGAGCATCCACACCGTTGAAAACAGAAGTCTGTCATAATATGTATAATAGCACGTATATGTGCCGAGGAGTACCAGCTCCTCTTGTGTTCGTCCAATGAGCTGCGCTTTTTAAGTCAACAAGTAGAGCTTACCCGTTGTCGTATGATACTTGAGAGCTATTGCCATGATTACACCGCAGGAGATGTGTACGGTCAGGAAGATAACAATAAGGAAGATAAGCATCATTCCAGATCTCTTATACATGGCATACAACCGAGCAATCATGATAACTTGCATCGCGTTTAAGTCGAGTCAATATCACTGAAGCATTTCAGCTTGATAACTCACCGCCCAATATGGCGGCTATGACCACACTTGTCTCGTTTACAACGTAGAACATAATGTTGCCTGAAACACTCAATTGGTGATCACCCTCATACTAGGATCAAACAGTCCACTCACACCTATTGATTCATTATACTGAACCGAGTTCGATAGTCAGAATATCACTCACCCCTGAAAATGAGTGTATTCATTGGATAAGAATGAGATGATTGCGGAATACTCACTGCATCTGTCAACGTGATAAATGGCATATTTACTGTGTGCTACCGATCAGGAGAGTCGAACACAACGCGTATGAGACATACGGAGAACGTTGATACTGATGAAAGAGAGTGATTAGTATAGCACCAGTGTTTTGGTATAAAAACATACACAGAATATGGTATTCCAATATAGCGTAACTAGAACACTTTGGAGTCAGCACAACTTGCTATAGTGTGACATGAGGTACGAACCACCAGGTACAGCACAGTGATGAGAGACCAGCGTCGCCTCTGTCGCGAATTCATTGTGTTATGTTGTTTTTCTTCTAATGTGCGACTCTGTCACTTACCCAGATTAGTTCAATCTATGACACCATTCTTAGCGAGTTGACCGTTCCGGCCATGTTATTGACCTACCTCTTGTTCAAGTGTTAGCACTGGAAATAGCATCATATAAGTATCAACGTTTTTTTTTTCGAACGCTGTCCTGCTCACCCCAATCGTATAGCACGACGACGCCAGCGGCGACTGCAAAACCACCGGTCAATGTTAGATCGAGACATCACTAACTCATATGACGAACTCGTCCAATAGCTGTAAAAAATATTCGAACGAATCAACGACGGCCACAGACTGGGATCACTAGGGATTGAGGTCATATTCGGATTCGAGGGATGGGTGTGAGCGAGTGGGGAATGTTGGGGGTATATAACAATCTAGTGTTCACGCAAGCGAATAGGTTAAGTGCTTCTATCGCGATAATCGGCATGATGTAAGTTCCAGCTTTTCAGAAGATCCTTAATTATTGTAGATGAAGCAAGTATTATGCGAAATCAAGCATAAAGAGAAAACTCTTGACTTAATTCTGCCAATATCAAGCAGGAGGCATTTGTGATGTCGGTAACTTACTTTCAACGCCATTTCGGCGTGTCCTTGCTGCAAGCTTGCATAAATCGAGGAGTTATGGAATCACGTAGTCATTAATGTATGTAACACATGATGTAATCAAAAACGCACTTTCTTTGGACCGAGCCCGAGGCGTAACACAACTCGAAGCGTGATGTAATCGGAGACAAACAAGTCTGGACCGAGCCCGGGGCGTTACTAACTAGAAGTCAGGTGAGGTCGAAGGAGAGCAAATATTACTCGCTTTATCTGTTGCCTCTGAATTGTACGCCTGAACCATGGCATTATTATATCAGAACGATGAAACAATTATAGAGTGAAACCAATACAAAGTGCACTATATCTAATGCATAATGGCATCGTTGTGCTCACTGCTCACTGCTGATCGTAATGCGATTTGTTTGGCGCGCGACCTTCGGTGTTTGCCGAGAGTCGAAACCAACTCCGTCCAGATCCTCCTCGCATTCTACTACCCATTCAATATTGTGACTTGAAGGCTAATGTTAAATTATGAATGCAAGTATTACGTCGCCAAGGATTCGTTCGACCAGCAAACTATCAACGATGTATTCCATTGGACAGATCCTCTGCTGCCCTAAGTTGGACTTTGTATGCCACATAGAAGATACTCCAGCATAAAATCAAACACTTTTGCGGTCGGTGGGTAGTATTTTACTCCGCTACTCTAAGTCGACATCATACTCTAGGAACTGGTATCGACAATACCACCCGCGAGCACCGTTCGTGCGCCTGTAAGTTCTAGCCGACTTTGATATGTCATAAGGACTTACCTACACACTCTCGGTCCTTTAAGCCTATCTTGAACCTACTCCCTTCAGTAAGCGGTGGCTATCAACCGTCCCCCAATATGGAAAGTTTCATTTCTTACCTTACTGCTCAACAATCGGAACTTGGTTGGAGCTTTTGAAGTATTTTTCAAGGAGTGCTGATGTGCAATTCCCAGATTTCGCTGACCTTGAATATTATACCGAATGGTTCCATGATTGTATATTCACTTATAGTAGTAAGTAGTAGCAGAATCGAGTGAAAAATCGATCGCGGAACTTGGAGGACAAACAAATTCGGCGATCTGATTCCCGATAAGTTTGACAGATCCTCTTGATATTTATAACTCCGCCATCGTTATCCATATCATCTTGTGATACCCATTCTTCTGATCCACCATCGTGCTTCCATTTTGTGTGGGGTTGGACTTTGTCTGTCACACGACATGTCCATAATCAAACATTCAAGTTTTGCATCCAAGCCTTCCCTCCATAAAACTTAGACCACTTCCCGGGGGTATTTATATTAATCATATAGTAGCTCTTCATGCATATGATCATCCTGTGTTCGTTCGTTCGATATATCGCCCGCTTGGGAGACCATGTAGGAGACGTCATGGTACCTTCTCATGTTCCTACAAAAATATCTCCGTTCTCCACTCTTCTACCAGACACTTCATTCGATTGATCATCTGCTTGCACCAGGAGCGACTGTGATCGATGTAAACGCATGTCTGGATGTCTTATCTCGTTTAGCACTTCACTGTGATAGACGCGCTGAACAGGATGGACTCTGACAGATCATTGCAAGTTTTTGAGGCGCCACTCGGTGTGTAGATGGTGGTACAGGTCCAAGAGTCCCCTCTTTCGGCTGCTCTCTTGGCGCAAGTGTGGCCGGGGGTTCACTAAGTTCCAATACGACACGAAATTGGTTTGTCTACATAAACCTCGTCTTACATACACTTTGGAACACCATAACTGAAATAAATACTATGATGGATCTTCGACCAAATATCTCTGCAAGCATTTCCCTACACAGTACTGCTATTTAATACACGCTCCTGAAAGACAATTAAATTCATGGTGGTTCTGTGGCGGAGTTGACCACAAGCTTCGTGTGATATTCTCGAACACTAAGGATGAGGCGTGGTCCCAGCACGAACCTCTGCACGCCAAATAAAATTTGAAGAGCACCAGCGAGTGTCATAGGTCCAATAGCATCTGAGTTCTACAGAAATGATCAGCAGCGCTTACAAGCAAAAGTCAGTAACAGGTTGGCACACCATGAGGTCTGGAGAGATAATAACAAACTGGAGGCAAGAGACACCAATAAAGCTAGCACGTGCGGAAGATGAGCAGAAAAGATAACCACATTCACATCACAAGCTGACCTTGCAAAATAGAGCACATGATATTTCATCATCACTCCGAAACAGTACTCTCCCATTGATGGGCCGAGTCGTCGCAGGTCACGGGAGTGTTTGACAGCAATCCACAGTGAAAGACACAGTGCGAGGATCTCCCAAACAGTGATGAGCATCCATACCATTGAAAACAGAAGCTGGAAGCGGTCATGATATATATAATTGCATATATATGTGCCAGTGAGTATGGACTCCTCTTGTGTTCACCCAATTAGTTGTGCTCTTCAAGTCAACAAGTAGATCTCACCCGTTGCCGTTTGGTTCCTGAGAGCTATTGCCATGATTACTCCGCAGGCGATGTTTACGGCCAGGAAGATAACAATAAGGAAGATAAGCATCATTCCAGATCGCTTATACATGGCATGCAACCGAGCAATCATGATGACTTTCATCGTGTTTCAGTCGAGTCAACATCACATCTGGCTAACTCACCGCCCAATATTGCGGCTACGACCACACTTGTCTCGTTTACAACGTGGAACATAATGTTGCCTGGATCACTCGATTAGTTATCACCCCCGAATTAGGATCAAACACTTGACTTACACCTATTGAGTCATTATGCCGAGCCGAGTTCAATGATCAAAATCTCACTCACCCCTGCAAATGAGTGTATTCATTGGATAGGAATGAGAAGATTGTGGAACACTCACTGCATTTGTCAACGAGATAGATGGCATGTTCACTGTGTGCCACCAGTCAGAAGAATCGAACACAATGCATATGAGACATACGCAGAAAGTTGATACTGGTAACAGGTTATTAGTATGGCACTAACTTTTTGGCCTAAAAACATACACAGAATATGGTATTCCAATATAGCGTATCTAGAACATTTTGGAGTCAGCAGTGACTCAGTACTACTCACCAATAACGCTGTAGTATGAAATGAGGTACGAACCACCAGGTATAGCACAGTGATGAGAGACCAGCGTTGCTTCTGTCGCGAATTCATTGGGTTATTATGCTTTTCTTCCAATGTGTAGCTCTGTCACTCACCCAGATCAGTTCAATCTATAACATCGTTCTTAGCGAGTTGACTGTTCCAACTTGAATTATGTTATTGACCTACCTCTTGTCCAAGTGTTAGCACTAGAAATAGCATCATATGAATATCAATAGTATTCGAACACTGTCCTGCTACTCACCCCAATCGTAAAACACGGCAGCAGCGGCGGCAACTGCAAGACCACTTGTCAATGCTAGATCGAGACATCAACTGATATGACGAACTCATCCAATAGCTATAAAAAATATTTGAATTCATCAACAACCACTGCGGCGTCATGGGATCATCAGGAATTGAGTCCATATCAGATTCGAGGGATAGGTGTGAGCGAGTGGGGGATATTGGGGGTATATAACGATCTAGTGTTCGCGCTGGCGGCTAGATATACCGTTCAATGCTTCTATCGCCAAAATCGGCATGATGGAGTTTTGATCCAGCCATTCAGAAGACCTTTAATTATCATGATAGTACATAGGTGAAACGAGTAGTACGCGAAATCACGCATAAGAAGAAAACTCTTTTGATATGAATCAGATTTTGATTTGCATATCAGTATCAAGTAGGTGGCTACCTGAACATCAGAAAAGATCCAGATGTTGGTTATTTCGGTAACTTACTTCTGATGCCATTTTCAGATTGTCCTTGCTGCAAGCTTGCATAAATTGAGGAGTTATGTAGGGAATCATGTTGTCATCGATGTAATACAAGTCGAAGTGTTATGTAATCGAAACAAGGATGTGCACTTTCTTGGACCGAGCCCGAGGCGCAACACCTGCTTACAGAACAAGGGTCGTTCTACGGCATAGCATTAGAAGTCAGTCAGAAACCGTGACACTCAGGCTGTGGGTCGAAGCAGAGTAAATATTACTCACTTCATCTGTTGCCTCTGAATTGTACGCTTGAATCATTGCATTATTATATCAGAACCGGATGAAACAAAGAAGTATGGCAGTCATAGAGGGAAACCAATACAAAGTGCACTACTAGTATATGGAAAACCAGACCACGGCGACTCTCCTCTACTTCCTCTGGTTATGAGACGAGCGAGATAGAGTGAGGAGTCTAGGAAACACAAGGTACGATCTCAGTTTCCGTTCAAGGACTAAGATGTTCATATGTCGGGGCGCTTGACTTTATAGTTGGTAAGTAAAAAAAAAAAAATAAACATAACTTATTTGACATGTGTTTCAGAAGCTTGGCCGACGTCAGTGGGCCGCATCACTCTCTTCCTCTTTCGGCTTGCGCTCATACCACGTTCCTCAGCTTCTCCCCCTCGTGCCTCACTTCTCGGATTCTTCGGCCATTTCCTTCTCGTCTCTTTCTGGTTTGTCGGAGTCGGAGTCTAACACTTCCAAGGCTTTTGCTTCTCAGAACCTTGAGGCCTTCTGACTTGAAGCTCAGATCCTCCAATTCTCCACTCCCACCCCATTTCTTTGTCATGTTCGTTCGTAGTAATAGAGGCATACAGTGGAGTCATGAGTCCGCCCAATTTATTGTCTGTGGACCAGATGGAGACAAACGCATCTGAGTACCAGTATGTTGTCAACGATTTGGATTCATGCTCTGTGATCACCGTCAATGTGCTCGGACAGCGGAACTTCGCAAACGCGTAGAATCAGCTGTCTTATAACTTCTACTGATTCTTATTGTATTTCAATATCGGGCATCAAGGGCTGAGTTGGACACTAGATGTTCCGGACCCTTTCAGCTTGTCACTCGTGTGGCTGGGTGTTTCACTAAGTTCCAATACAACAAGAAATGTGTTTGTCTACATAAACTTCGTCTTACATACACTTTGGAACACCATAACTGAAATAAATACTATGACGGATCTTCGACCAAATATCTTCGTAAGCATTTCCCTACACAGTACTGCTAGCTGATCGCTCTGGAAAGATAATTAAATTCATGGTGGATTCTGCATCAGAGTTAGCCACAAGTTTAGTGTGATATTCTCGAACACTAAGGATGAGGCGTGGTCCCAGCACAAATACCTGCACGCCATATAAAACTTGAAGAAGGCCATAGAGTGTCAGAGATCCAATAGAATTTGAATTCTACAGAAATGATGAGCAACGGTTATAAGCAAAATTCAGTCATAGGTTGGCGCACCAAGAACTCCGGAGAGATATTGACAAGCTGGAGACACAAGACACCAATAAAACTAGCACGTGCGGAATTTGAGGAGAAAAGATGACCACATTCACGTTACAAGCTCACCTTACAAAATAGAACACGTGATATTTCATCAGCACTTCGAAACAGTACCCTCTTACTGATGGGCCGAGTCGTCGCAGGTCACGGAAGTGTTTGACAACAATCCAGACTGAAAGACACAGTGCGAGGACCTCCCAAACAGTGATGAGCATCCACACCATTGAAAACATAAGCTCGTAGTTGTTGCCATATTCATAATTGCACATATATGTGCCATCAAGTACGAGCTCCTCTTGTGTTCGTCCAATGAGCTGTGCTATTCAAGTAAAAAAAAATAAAGCTTACCCATTGTCGTTTGATACCTAAGAGCTATTGCCGCGATTACAAGGCAGGTGATGTTTACGACCAAGAAGATAACAATAAGGAAGATAAGCATCATTCCAGATCTCTTATACATGGCATGCAACCGTGCAATCATGATGACTTGCATCGTGTTTCAGTCGAGTCAATATCACTAAGGATTGGAGCTGGGTAACTCACCACCCAATATGGCGGCTGCGACCACACTTGTCTCGTTTACAACGAAAAACATAGTGTTGCCTGAAACACTTAATTAGTGACCACCCTCGTACTAGGATTAAACACTCGACTTACACCTGTTGAGTCATTATGCCGAGCCAATTTCAATGTTCATGTTGTCACTCACCCCTGAAAATGAGTGTATTCATTGGATAGGAATGAGATGGTTGCGGGATACTCACTGTATTTGTCACCGAGATAGATGGCATATTTACTGTGTGCCACCGGTCAGAAGAATCGAACACAATGCATATGAGACATACGCAGAAAGTTGATACTGGTAACAAGTTATTAGTATAGCACTAAATTTTTGGCCTAAAAACATACACAGAATATGGTATTCCGATATAACGTATCTAGAACATTGAAGTCAGCACAACTTGCCAATCACGCTATAATATGATACAAGGTACGAACCACCAGGTACAGCACAGTCATGGGAGACCAGCATTTTCTCTGTCGCGATTTCATTGTGTTATGTTGCTTTTCTTCTAATACGTGACTCTGTCACTCACCCAGATCAGTTCAATCTATAACACCATTCTTAGCGAGTTGACCGTTCCGGCTATGCCATTGACCTACCTCTTGTCCCAGTGTTAGCACTGTAAATAGCACCGCATGAACATCAACGGTTTTCGAACACTGTCCTGCTCACCCCAATCGTATAGCACGACGACGCCGGCGGCAACTGCAAAACCACCAGTCAATGTTAGATTGAGACATGACCAACTAATATGACGAACTCGTCCAATAGCTGTAGAAAATATTCCCACTGATCAACGGCCACTGGCTTGGATCATCATCATCAGAGATTGAGGCCATATTCGGATTCGAGGGGTGGGTGTGAGCGAGTGAGGAATGTTAGGGTATGTTACGATCTAGCGTTCACGCTAGCGGCTAGATATATCACCGTTCAATGCTTCTATCGCCAAAATAACCATGATGGAAATCTGACCCAGCCTTTTAGAAGACCCTTCATTATAGTAGGTGAAACAAGTGTTACGAGAAATCAGGCATAAAGAAAAAATTCTTGATTGACATGATTGATTTGCAAACCAGTGTTAAGCAGGCAGCTACCTGAACTTCATCAGAAAAAGATCCACACGTTGGTGATGCAGGTAACTTACTTCCAACGCAGTGTTCTTGCTGCAAGCCTGTATAAACCGAGGAGTTACGTATGGAATCATGTAGTCATCGATGTAACACAAGTCGAAGCGTGATGTAATTGATACAAGCATGTGCACTTTCTGAGACTGAGCCCGAGGCGCAACAGCTGTTTTAGGACCGTTCTACGGCATGGCACTAGAAGTCAGACAATTGAGAAACCGTGACACCGTGGGTCGTCTCGGAAACGGAGTAAATATTACTCACTTGGTCTGTTGCCTCTGAATCGTACGCTTGAATTATATCAGCACGGTGAAACAAAGATATGGCAAGCATAGAGCAAAACCGATACAAATTAGTGCAGTGTGCACTGTATCTAATGCATAATGCGTCGTACTCACCGCTAACTGAATGCGCTACCTTCGGTGTTTGCCGGCGCTGAACGTCCAAACCAACCAGCCTCGTTGAGCTTTGTACGTTCCATGGAAAATTCTCCACCATGAAATCGAACACTCTAGCTTCTTATTTGACCCCTTACCTCTATATAAAAGATAACAACTCACCGTTTTAATAGAGTCGATTTGTATTTTGGGTCAACTACCCTGAGTTGGAACACACTGTAGGAACTGATCATCGACAACACCGCCTACGAGCACTGCTCAGTGCTCGTGTGCCTGTATACAGCCACTTTCTAGCCGACTTTGACATCTCATAAGGGCTTACCTACACACTCTCGGTCCTCCAATCCCTATCTCGGACCTGCTCCCTTCAATTGCCATCAGACGAATCGCGTTTGTGCTGTTGCACCGTCGTTTGTGTTTGTCGTTGACATATTCCGGAGTCCTGAACGTTTCTCCTTCCCTTGTCTTCGATCTCGCTCCAATAATGTTCTACATCTAGACATACCCTCACCTGACGACGATCAGCTCATCAATCAATCAAACCATGTATGTTGACGTTTAAGGTAATCATGTGAATCTTCATCTACGGTATGTATTGACTTTCTGCTACCCGCATAATATTTCCCCCTCGCACTCCATGAGACCCAGACGGAAAATGAAATAACCAGCATGGTTTATACTACCATGGATACTTGGTTACGAGTGTATCGCACGAGTGGAACGCTACCCGTAGTGCGACTCTGATCAAGTACGTATGTCAGAACACCGTGGCTGGCGGCTTGCCGATACTTCGTGACGTGCGCTTGGTGCCTTCTGACATGATGCCCCAATTCTCACTTCTCACTTTACTTTTCTACTCCCTACTCAGCGTGTTTTATCTGGATGCTATACACATTCGCGATAGAGGTGCACACTCGGACCGTAAGTCTCTCTATTCAAAATATTATACTCAAAATCATTGAATCATGCTTGACAGTCGATGACATGACTAGTATCTGATGATGATCAGCGATGAATTAGGTCCGTGCCAGTAACATCCGCTACAAAGCTGACCGGCGATCTGCTCCCAATCGCAATGATCCTTGCCAGTAGTTTCCTGGGAAATCAACATTTTGCTTCCAAATATGAGGAGCTATATCTCATTATAGCGAGCACGGTTTTTGGAGGATTGCATAATATATGAAAATTACAACTCATGAACTCAGGTGATTGAATCTCAGTCTTTTAGTCATCACAGTTTCATGATGAGTTAACTGAAGGCCGGAATCCAGTTTACGAAGTCTGTGCAGGCAGACCGATAGTAGTATCTTTTTGATATTCTACTTTGACTGTTATACTTTCCGGAAGCAGTTCATCTCAAGAGCCAGACGGGCGCTAGCCAAAGCAATCAAAGTGTTCGTATGTACAATGGCAAACAGAATAACAATGTCAAGAACATACGAGACAGACAAGATATTTTTGCTAAGAAACATTGAGGACAAAGGGGTATAGGTGATAAATTATGACAGGGATAAGCGACGACGACGTTGTGTGGTGAGAAGTTTGTACTCGTGGATGGCTGCACAACATGACTATGTGAAAAGATGCAGAAAAACGAGGCGTATAAGCACAAGGGGAAAATGTTGTAGAAACGTGTAAGAAAGGATGTATCTACATGTTGGATGCGAAGAGTCACGCTCTTCGCATCGATGAAGCATGAGGACGGCTTGTGTGTTCGTTTGAAGCATTAGTCGGGGCGCAGAGGGCATACTATCATCTGAGCTACAATACAGTAGACGGCATAAAAACCGCACATCTCGTTCAACGGTGTGGCTGATTGTGTGCACCGTCAATGCTTGCCAGCCCGACTAGTGTAGTCCCTTGTCTACAAAAGAAAATTTAGAAAAGTATATCTTTTGAAAAGCGAAGCAAGTACCTTTCACGAGACGGGGTGTCAGACCCAACGTCGAAGCCAGAATAAACGCGATCCATCTTCACATCCGGCAGTGGGTAATCGCTCGTCCCTTTGTAAAAGTGTCAAAGCAGTAGCATCGTGAGCACATAGATACCCTACCAGCATGACAGTACGGAATTCCGTCTTCCTTGTGTCCCCACCACATCACAGGCGACCATTCATCCACGAGGTTCGCGAGCGTCTGGACGTGGCCGTACGCAGCGGGCTGAGGACCGCGGGGTCGTCGCAGTGAGACGAAAGTAAAGAAACAGGCGAATATAAGGAGCGCAAAGCATAAGTTCCACATCTGCATGAAGGTATGAGGGTGTCATGACAGTTTGACTTGGGCAATAAGTGCGAACCTGGGCAGTGTACATGAATACGAACGGCCGGCTAAGTTCCCCATCGGTGGCTATTTCAAATGTGTGGAATGAAAGCCCAAACATCCAGTCTGTGATCGTCGAGGATGACATTCAATAACACCGATAAAAATACTGGACGCGAATGACTCACGCAGGAAAGGCTTTGCGGCGAAAAGTATGAGACAGATCGGATGAGTGAAAATCATCTTCACTGGGTTCGTTGCCACTCTCAGTCCTTTCCTTCCAGTAGCGTATCTCCACTGAATTTCGTCCCGAGTGACATTGGCGATCAGCTCCGAGCAATGCAGTCCAAGCGTCAACGGTCCCTGGACAGCTGCCACGTTGACACAGAGCAGAATCCACACCCCAAGATTGCTACCCGGAAAATCATACGCAATACAATTGGACGGCCCGTTGGGGATGAACGACCACGTCTTCAAGGGCAGGGATGTGGTGGACGATAAACAGGTGCTAGGATACGTATTCCATATATGTATGACAAGTGCGGCCCATCCGCCGCATGCTGCAACGAGAATCCAAAGAGAAATGACAACCTTCCGGATGCTAGGGTGAGCATTCCACGCAGAGGGCTGTATCTCTAGCGGGTTCGTTGGACCTCCAACCGTGTCTGCGTCAGACACAGAACGCATGCAGCGCAAAGGAGCAGGGGTCAGTTGCGCGTGGTGGATCAGTGCGGCGGTCAAATCGAAAGGTGAGGAGCTCCACGTCAATATTTTGACAGCCCGAATCCCTGACAATGCAATTATCACCTGGAGGAGGAGTGAGACGCCCAAAATGAGAATGGGTAACCCTGCAATGGCAACACCATCCTCATATTGTGATGTCTGCAACGAAGTAGTGTCGATGTCGATTTGTGGGACGAGTGAGACCGAGCTGTATGATATAATGAGGAGGACCGCCGAGATACCATTAAGCAGGGCGCCGTTAGGGTTAAACCATCCACGAGCTGCGGTCAGGAGGCGCAAATTAGTGTTGAAACGAAGGCGAGACTCTGAGGCCAGCGCAGAGCGCAATGAGATGCCGTGTACGAAGCCTGTGGACTCGGTGCATAATGCGACTATTAAGTTAAGTGTCAGGATGAAAATCTCCACCCGCAGGCGCAACTGAGCAGCATCCTGATAATCGAGGTTGAACACAGTTACCCCCCAGACTCCTTTATTGGCTAGAGTGACAATGCCTGCAACAATGCATGAGCAGCTGAAGATGATTGAACATGCCACTCCGACAAGGGCATATCTGCGAGTCGTAAGACTGCGGTTGTAAAAATCGGTGCTATCAGCAGTGAACTTCGAATCAGATATTATCGAGTCAAAGTCTTGATGACCTGGAAGTGTGTCATATGCGAGAAGGCTGGGTAGATGCTCTTCTGCTGGTTTGAAAGAACCTGTCATAGGAGGCAGCCTGGACGGCATATTATTTTGACATGCAAATTATATATATTTCACTTATGACAGTTCCTGACTGGAAAAGTGGGGCTATCGTAACGAGAGAAGAAAAAAGTTTGACAGCTTTATTCCCGCGGTACCGGATATCAACCTCCACTAAAGCGGGTGTTCAACCAATTTACTTAAGGGCCGTGACCAAGGTGATATACCAGTGTATTTCTTATCTTTTACACTTTATGCTGCTGTCCATGATTTGGACTTGTGTACGTCATATGGAAGATTCTCCATCATTTGATCCGTATTATGTAATACAGTCACTTTGTTCATTCTCATTCGTTTACCCCCTCCCTAACCTCTCTTCTCATTGGTCATCCAACCGCCCCCTCCAGGTATAACGCTACCCATCGACGTTAACATCTTTATAATTCGTCCTCAACACCTTTTCCTTCTCACCACCAAATCCAGAGTCAAATGAGTCGCTGCTCTCTAATCCAGGATTCCATGTCGCCGTTCCTTACCAGCTACTCGTCGCGCGACTTTGATCAAATATGTGTATCAGAATACCGTGGCTGGCGGCTTGCCGATACTTTGTGAGGTGCGCTTAGTGCCTTCTAACGTGACGCCCCAATTCTCACTTCTTACTTTACTTTTCTACTCCCTGCTCAGCACGTCTTATCTAGATGCGGTGCACATTCGTGATAGAGGTGCACACTTGAACCGTAAGTCTCTTTTTTTCAAAATGTTATACTCAAGATCATTGGATCATGCGTGATCACCGATGGGTCAGGTCGTGCCAGTAACATCCGCAACAAAAGCTGACCTGGCTATCTGCGCTCAATCGCGATAATCCTTGCCAGTGGTCACCTATGAAATCAACATACTGCTTCCAAATTCGAGGAGCCATGTCTCATCATAGCGGGCACTGTTTTTTGGTGGCGTTCCCCATCTAAAATGCATGCTAGCGTACCCGAAAGGATTGCATATTGAAAATTATAGCTCTCATGGAACTTGGGCGATTGAATCTCCGTCTTTCAGTTGCCACAGTTCTATGATGAACTCGTTAATTGAAGGCAGGAACCCAGTTTACGAAATTTGTGCAGGCAGACCATCAGTAGTGTCTTTTCGGTGTTCTACTCCGACGGTCATACTTGACGGATGGCATTGAACAGTTCATTTCAAGGGCCCTCACAGGCCAGACGGACGATTTGCAGTCGCAGGGGTGACTTGTTATTCTGATCAGCGTATGTTATAATCTCGGAATACCGTAGTCGATGCTCACTTGAACAGTTTGTCGGACGTTTTCCAAAGGGTTACCACCGGCAGGTTCGTTCTGAGTGAGGCCATACTTTACCTGCCTAAACTCACCGTCTCTACAAGAAGTCGCCAGGCATTTTTGGAGGTAACATATACAGTCGGTAAGGGTGACCATCGTCCAGGATATCAGTAGTCTGCTTACAACCTTTGCCATCACTTTTTCTCTTCTCTGTGGGTCAGATAAACGATGGTACCGTCCCATTTAGGAGTTGCTCTTTGTCTTTGTCAGCTGTGACTGATGTCTCGACCTGCTCTTCCATACACTTCAGGAACGAATTAATCTGCATCTGAACTGGTTCCTGACTTTGTACCAGGGTGACTCCAACGCAAAGAACGGCACGAGTCAGGTACAAGGAAGAAAATAGGGGGCGGAATCCGAGAAGCGGCGCTTGATCTTGCTAGCAAAGCTTGGGAAATCTAAACTTGCTGAAGCGCCACTAACGCTTACTCCCACACCTGGCGCCAATGCATGCCAACGGAGGAAGGTCCATTTATTCCTGTCACAAGTTCTGAGCGAGTAGGAATCAGGTATTTTGTCATGATACAGAATATCAATCATGTGAATATCTGCAGCGTGTTATCTGAGCGATGTGCATGTCATATGATGGATGGATGGCCGCTAACGGCGACTATTGCATGGGTACAGTTACAACAAGGTTAATGGTATAAAGTTACAGATGAGTTGGACATATTCAACGATAAGTATGATTTAAAAGGTTTTGTTCGGGCAGCTCAAGGAGGCCTTTTAATAAATGTTTGTTCTTTCCGTATATCATCACTTCACTTTGTCTGGCTCTAACGACGTCGATTTAGTCATGTGTTATTGCGCACGCGCATCGTGGCACTTACTCGAAGGTAAATTCGTGCATTCGCAGCACTCGGTACGGGTACGGGTAATGTATTCGAGCGTCGTTCGACCTCCTGTTTTATGTTTTGAACAGGAAGCATCGAGGCGGGTTCCCCATACTATAGCTCTGTAAGACACTGAACGACAACGGCTACTACCACAAGCACTTACGCGATCGAATTGGTGCATATCAAATTTGCTCATAATAGGAATGGTTCCTCGATACTGGGCATCGACATCAGCCGCAACATTCTTCTGCGAGGATGAGCTGGCACTATGAGATGACTGCTTGGAGGTCTTCTACAATTAACGTCACTTGTCAGGTGCTGATTGCCCCGCAAAGCGATGACACTTACAGCACTAGCACACCTGCGTGCTTGAGTCCCGAAGGTTGACATGGTGAGATAGGTTTACTGCGGGTTTAGAAGGTGGATGTCCCAGATATCGCGTCTGCCTTTTGGGAGGTCGTGCCGCAGGTTGGGTTGGTGCTACTTGCAGATATCTGCAGTATATATACCTTCCTTGTCGTATTTTGACTCGGAGCCGGCTATGACAGCTTGCCATGAGGGTTGATGCAGATGCTCTACCAAGTTCCAACACGTTTGTCAAAGAACCAAAACGTCGGCGATAGAACCTATTAACAAAGTGGGACGAATGATTGACGCCCTGTAGATAGAAGCTCAAAGGCCGTGGGCTGCCACAATAGGACAGGAAAAAACGTGGTGTTGTGAGATACATATCTAGCGATTTCGAATTCAGGGATTGATATGGATACCGGCATCATCAGTTGGCCTGCTATACCAGCGCCAATGTTGGGTCGGACAGCTGTCTGACAATAATCATTTTCAAAGACTAGTTGGGGAGCGACTCATATAGGTTTTCCGGGTGAACCAGACATGTCCGAGTCCCACCTCATAGCTACTTTCCGTGATTAGACTGAATATCACTGAATTTATCACTCGCCCTCATAGGTCATACTTACGCCAAGAAAAGCACTTGCATAGCAAACGATTTAACCTACTTATGATCGGAATAGGACGATCGACTGTGCCTGTAGACTGCAGTGCTGTGCATGTAGTATTCTTGAGGAAAGTCAGATCCAGAGGCTGTGTTGCCACTGCAGCTGACATAATAGATCGTTCAATACTGCCACCATCCCTGGGTTTCCACCAAATCAATGTGTTTGTCAGTGGCCAGGAGCCACCGCCTGCCACGACCTATTGTAGCTGTAATTACGCAGCAGTTACAGGTGACTTTCCGCTTATTCATAGCTCGTTATCCAGATATTGAATTCAGGAATACATTCATATAGAATGGATGTCGACATCATGGTACTTAAGTAGCATGATGGGAACGAATGGTTGGAATTCATTCGGCTGATTTATGTAAGTTGTTCCGCAAAGTAGAGTTGTCTACTAAGTACCTCCCGACTAGGACTCATTACACGTTGCAATTCTGACCTAGTGTCGGGTGCCACTATCCTCCGTGACAATCGAGGGGGCAGCCAATTTCCCAGGAGATCCTTATCCTTCGGAAACAAGCTCTTACCGCGTGCTAGAACTCCAGAAGCAGGGATATGATATACCCCAAAGTAATCAGAGAAGTTCGCCGCGCCCCATTATGGTAGGCGCTCGTGCTACTGCCTGTGAAGCAATACATCCAAAAGCGACATTCTTGGTCAAGACGCTCGGACAACGCTGTTTCCGATTTCCCCGGATCAGGGCCACCTGCTGAGCGCTTTCATATCTCCCCCTACGCCCCATATTTCAATAAGCTCTACACCTGGATTAGGAAACACATGGAGCCCCGTCATTACATACCGCCTCTTATTGGCCCGTTGCGCCCATTCGCTCCGGTATTTGCCGACTCCGGGACTGTCGCGGTACTCAAGAAATCTCACCATCGGCTCTTTCGCTGAAATCAGTTCTAACTAATACCCAGATTCGAAAGGCGTAGGAACAATAACACATTCTAGATAGGCTGCACATTGGACCGGTTGCTAGCGACAATCCCAATATTGCATGCTCTCGATCATGGACATTATGAAATCACCATCGACAGTTTTGTAAACGGACGAGACATACATTCATAATAACCTGTCGTACATACGAACTGTATGGTAAAGTGGGCGGGGTCGTAAGCATAAACGTGGCATCAAATAGTAGTCGGTTATGAATGCAAAGTGGAAAGCATCGGAAACAGTACAAGTGTATCAATATACCACGACTCGATGGATGAAGACCAGCTCCTAAGATTAGGAAGGAGACCCGCCTCATCGACATACGCGCTTCTAGACACGAACTGATATATAACATCATGAACTGGAAGGTATCAGGCACAAAACAAGAATATCAATCGCCATGACTCGAATGGCGAAACGAGAAAGACCAGCTCCTAGCACTGTAGTAGACCTGATGCATGCGCTTCCAAACATGACAGAAATGAGACGAGACAAAATAAAAGAAATTGCGTCCAGCAAATAGTGCGAGTAATAGTTCAAATGGCGAAGAGTTGAAGACCAGCTCTCAGTGTTAGGGGTCCTGCCTCATTGACATGCGCGCTTCATGCACAGCCAAAGCGCGTGGGCAATGTTCGAGAACGTTGCACTGCTCTGAGCCTAGGAAATGCCGTACTAGAGGCGACGTCTCAATTAAATGCCTCCTTTATGAACTCATGACACTCACTCGTTCGAAGATCCGGGCCCGGTAAGCACCTTGGCCAGCAAAGTTATCAGATACAGGAGGATCCACGGCTGTGCGGGGCGCAATAGTACTTGAGTCACCCCTCTGAGAGTGGATAAACTGGTGAGCGTGAGCTCTTGCCAGCACCGGGGGATGGAAGGTTTGTGAGATAGGCTCTTCTATGTGCTTTGGCGGAGGACTTTCGTGGTGATGAGACTTCTTTTTCTGTGCACCCGCAGACTATACCAGACGTCAAAACATCATAACCAGTATAGGCATACGGGGAGGGCTTACACGAGCGGCCAAGTGTGCTTTGTACGCAAATGTACTCATGATGGTAGAAAAGGAATGGACTGTGAACAAGTTTTGTTTGACCGCTGATCTGATTTGAGATAGGAAAATGAGGAACGTCGTGGAAGTGGGTGGAACGGCCTCCACCGTTGCCAAAAACCTGAGGGACACCTAGTCATATGGGTTATATTATATAGACAGATGGGGCGCCTAAGTGAGACGTCATGAGAATAGCCGGGAAAAGATGCCGCTGACTCGCCTCGCGCAAGGCCCTATGAGGAAATCTCTGGAAATCCATCTTAGGCGGGTTTCTGGCTCAGCGCAGTTCCTGTGCTTTACTATAATTGACTGTCGCCAGAAAAGTTTCTTGCAAAATGACGTCAGCTGTGTTTCGCAGATTCGGCATTCGGTAAAGAACGATTGAGCGATACAAAGTGTGGTAACGATCGCATTATATATGACAAACTCGGCCGTCATGAACACACAGCTCAGCATAAAGGCAAAAAGAGGCCGTCTTTCTTCGTTTTGGACTGCCCAAAAGAGACTTGGCTTGGTACACAGGCTTATTGCATGCGCAAGTCATCACGAAAATAACCGGCGAGACCCATGACATCACTAAGGATAACATGAGTAGCTGCCATTGGAAACCGGAAACCAATGGCAAGTGATGGATTAAATAGCGCTGATACTGGAGGTGCGGATCACCTAGCACATTGCGCACAGGACAAAAAGGTAGAATTGCAATTGGTTCCAGCCACAGCAAATACGTCAAGATTCGGTAGTTGAACCAAGTGTGAAGTGTCCGAAACGTCCCGAAAGTACGTACATTGATGGCCACTTGCATTTTACAGAATTGAGGTCCGTATGCAGCATTGAAGCTTGAGCTTATGGCCTGAGGGAGGAATGGGTCTGGAAGCGAGAGGACGAACTCGACCAATGTAGTGCACACTGGGCTGCTACACGTTCTAAACCGGACATAAGCCAGTGGCAGCCGCGCTCATCGGAGTCGCTTCGAATCCCCATATAGTGAGGTGGCCGCGCGACGGCAATATCTTCAGAGGGTTGCTATCACCGTTGGAGAACCTGCCGAACTGAGTGAAAGGGTAGTAGAAAGATGATGGACATCGTTAAGATGATTGTAAGGTTAACTTGTAAAAATGGAAGATTAATTGTTCGTGTTTGACCGCCGCCGTAATTCTGGTTGCCCTGCCATATGTCAATAAAAATCTAATCAGATTAATGTTGAATAATAGGTCGGTTAATGCAGTTTGACAGTTCGGTTCAATGTAGATTGCATGCAACCATGATGCATGATGCATGAAGCTTCGATTCGATTCGAATCGAATTAGTTTTGGTATTCCATTGTAAATAATTTGATTTTATTATACTCATGCTAGGGCCCAAGTCACCGGCTTCGAAGTTTTGCCTCGTTTCCTTGCCACGATCTCCATCACTCTCCTTCAAGACTCCTTGCTCTCATATTCTCCACTGCTTTCTCTCATTTCCCCCCCAATACGACCTCCACAATGCGACTATTTCACCCTCTGGCTTTTGTTTTTTTCATCTTATCATCACTCGTCAATGCTAGCGTGACAGTATACCAAATTCCATTGGGACATTCAACTACCACTGCAGCTTCCGCAAATTATACCGCCGCTGCTGTTTATGATCCTACTGTACTAACACCTCCGCCCGTACCTTCAGGGCTCATAACACAATTCGGAATTCAGCTTTCCAGTTCTTCGGCAGCTGTGCAGGGTCTGAGTATACCCCAGAAAGGGTCGTTCATGGGATTCTCTATTGAATTCAGTGTCGTCAACCAGATTTGTGAGTTCAATCATGTTTCATCCAGTAGTTATTCTAGTAACCACAGATATTTGCAGTCGGTGTAAATGCGTAAGCCCTGATGAGACTACTGGGTTTACACACACGACCTTATATACCATAGCACATATCTGCAGGTTCCCTTTTTAAACCTCATGGCCCTCCTTCGCAAACGGGCAGGCGAAGTGCACATTCGAGTTGGAGGCAATACCCAAGAGACTGCAGTCCTCGTGGATAGTCTTCCTGGCGGTGTAATGGTGGCCAAGAAACATGGCACTACAGCTGATGTCGTACGTGCAATATACATGCTCATTATTGGTGACATCATATTCAATTCCTTTCTTTATAAATGCTTCAGACTGCCACCCCAACACTTCTCTACACGGCCGAGGTCTTATACACAATGGCCAACATCTCGGCCCTTGTAAATACGAAATGGTTCCTCGGTAAGGTTCATATAAATGATTCCACATCGTTAATAACATTGGTATAGGGATACCATTCAATGACACAAATAACCTCCGGCTTGGCATCGCGGAAGTTGGTGAAGCTGCGTTGAGTGGCCCTGGATACTTGCTCGGGTTTCAAGTTGGAAATGAGGTATGTCCTCTTCGTATCTCTTACCAATCGCTGCTCATCACCACAGCCCGATCTTTATGCAGCGTTCGTGGTTGTGTTTTGTTCTTTACTCTAAAATACCCACAGTTTCATCAGACACGGGGTCCGACCTTCCACGTATTCACCCTCCGACTATTTCGGCGAATTCGGCGTAGTAGTCGCCGCTATCAATAACGATGGCAATATCCCTGTTAAAAACAACTTGGTTGCCCCATCTATCACAGGCGGATGGACTCCAGAATGTTCAGTCTAGTTCTATTCTACTCTTGATACCAAAATCTGATCCAATACCATCAGCCGTATGGAACACCGGACTCGTTCAATCCTACTCCTCAAGCTTGGGGGCGCTAGCAGTTGAACAGTAAGTCATATCTGTCATTTTCACGCAGGTTCTCAAGTTTCCAAGTTACCCAACCGATAACTGCTATGCTACGTACGGCGTCGGCACTCCTGTCATCCCGCAAGACGTGTTTCAAAACTTCCTCAGCCATAGCTCTGGCATCAACATCATCGCTCCCTATCTCAATTCTACTAGCTATGCGCAAGCCAATGGACTGCCCTTCATTATGATGGAGACAAATTCAGCATCGTGTGGTGGCTTACCAGGGATTAGTGATACTTTTGGCGCGGCTCTATGGGCACTCGATTATGGCCTTCAGATGGCTTATAGCAACTTCACAGGCGCAATGATGCATGTTGGTGGGCAGGATGTATACTATAATGTGAGTTGCACGTTCTCAGTCATTTGAGAATGTCACTGATGCACGCGCCATGTCCAGCCTTTCACTCGTGAGCCCCAATCGAAAGCAACTGAGAGAAGGCCATACTGATATTTCTGTGTAGCACCTCCTACGAACCAGTCAATGTACCACCAATGGACGATTGGCCCTGTATTCTACAGCACAATGGTCATCACCGAAGTGTTCGGACCCTCTGGCAATGCACAAATTATCGATCTGCAGGCCAACAACGACAGTATGGTTACCCCTGCCTACGCAATCTACGAAAATGGTGCTCCTGTGCGCCTTGTACTACTCAATTACGTATCCGATCCGAGCGGCGCGAGCGATTACACAGCAACAATTTCCATCGGCGGCTCGGCGATTGGGCAGGGCAACGCCACGCCTGCACAAATACAAGTCAAGTACGTGTTCTTAGTCTGTAGTGATGTGATTAGTAGTACTAAACTAATTCCCATCCTAGATATCTAGTGGCACCTTCTGTGTCAGAGAAATCCAATATCACGTGGGCAGGCCAGGTGCGTCCAAATCACCATGTTTTTTTTCTTCTTTTCATTTACTCATGTCCTTTTCAAGACGTTCGGCGGGACCTTCCAGTCTGATGGCCGCCTGATGGGCTCAGAAAACGTGCAGACGATTAACTGCGACCAGTCTTCCAATACATGTCAAGTGACTGTCCCCGCCCCTGGCGTCGCACTTGTCTTCCTCTCCTCCTCCGCATATGCAGAGTCAGGGAACCCATCAACCCAGACATTCTCTACAACGATGGTCACAAAATCAGGGAACATAGCATCGATTAACCCGAGTGTGCTGGCAACCTCGAATGGGATGTCGGGTTCCACATGGGAACTTGGGAGTACGAGTAAGGGGGACACTGGTGCTGGCATGAGGAATTCACTTTCAGTTGTTTCTGTTGTCAGTGCAGCTGTGCTGAGCACCGGCATGCTATGTACATGGTTCTGGTCATGATATTCTTACTGATGAATCAAAATTACTGACACTAGATGTATCACCGTAGACGTCTGTTACGATTTTCATGCTACGGTCAAAATTCTTGGAACTTCTTGTTACACACAATGATTAAGCTTCAGGTTATGGTGCCATCTGGACTGCGATATGTCGTTCATCAGTGAATTTCAATTTCCCAGCCGCCCTATGATAGACTCAATTCCACTCGCTAGGTCTTCAAATGTTCCCGCTATTATTTTTGGCGGTTAACGCTGACGCACGAGAATCTACAGACTTGCATCTCAGTAAGAACTGAGATGTTTCTATGCTACGGCGCTGGACTTTATAGTGAAAGAGAAACGAAATTTAGGCCTGCTCTCGAACCATGTTCCTCAGCTTCTCCCCCTCATGCCTTGCTTCTCGGATTCTTCGGCCATTGTCTATGAAGGATGTTCCATACCCTTTGGAATGCACTGAAAGAAAACCTACCATGTTGGTGAGTCGTGTGAATAGTTTCGGGATATAAACTACTCATACTCACACAGTCTGATTCATTTTGGCAGGCGCTGCAGTGGCTAGTATGTAGGCAAACGGCAGGACAGTTCGGACCCTGAGGTTTACAGACCTCAACGACCTCATCGGCCTCACCATTGGCAGATATTGCTGCTGTCAAAGCCACAACAGCGATTAGGACAGAGGAGAAACGCATTGTTTCTGGTTTCTGAGGATATGGCGTAGGATCAAATAAATTGAAACGTGATTGTAAGAAGATGCCCTTCTTTTATATGCTGAGCAGTGAGAAAATATTGTTCATGACAATGTATTACAATCTCATTTCAAACAGACGGCAATGCTAGCAGATCGCCACCTAAGGTCTGCTACCTGAAAGAGTAATGTCATCTTTACGCGTAACAAAATATCACCTTGCAATGCTTCGTAGAGAGGCTGGTGCCAGCTCGTGGAACAGCAACCAAAACTCCCTGATTGAAATTGTTACCACAGGCTAGAATAGTTGAACACCCAGTCAATTGATTTTGCATTATAGATTAAATCGAGTTATTGGTTGCACATATTCTGAGCGCAGCTGCTTTGTCGCAGCCGCGTATGATTGACGTGAAATTTTCAGCCCCGCGAGGCTTGTTCGCAGCCAATTTTGCATTAAGTTGTGGAATAACTTGTGGCAGTCCCAGCTGACTCACGTTAATTCCAATTACATTATATTCTTCCCGTCGTCGCGCGGCCCCACACAAATTATGAGGCGGTCAAGACATATTTCAAGCCAGCTGTGTGCGAAACTAATGAGATTCCCAAAAATTTGGTGGCGCGTGTGACAAATTTAAGAGTTGGACATGTACGCAAGCTGAGGCTCTAGTGTTGTGGGCAGAAGTCCGCCATTCTGCCAGCCGGTTTGGCAGAACCGGTTCTGCCCAGCAGATGGCAGAAGTTCGCTGGCAGAATCTGGCAGAATGTCAAACTGCAGTCTGCAGGGGATCACAGCGGACGATATCTTGATCACTTCCTCACCTTATATAGCCATAGTAACCAGAGCAATTGCACTTCCTTACTTGTAGAGTGGAAAAAAAGAATTGCGTGACACTACGCTCGCCGATTGCATGTTGGGGCTTATCCGCTGCGCGAGACAGATGTCCCAGCTGGAACTTGATGCCGTGGATGACGACACTGGTTTCTAGATACATGCAAGATCTATTTTCGACCGTCGGTCCCATGCGATAAACACTGACATCCATTCTCTTGCACTCTTCCTCCATCCAATGTGTTGCAAACTTGCTGTGACAGATGCATCAAAAGGACAACCATTTGAGTTCATGGTTAAAATAGCACTCGCCGTTGCTAAACAGTGTTGATGGGGAGAGCAAAAGGCTAAACTACTCATCGATGGCCTCAAAGCATATAACTTGTGCCGCACGCCATTTGCAGGTGGACACGCTGATGGATTAGTGTGGTGGGAAAGCCTTCCTTGCTGTTAAACGAAGTGTTGGAGGTCAAGTTTATGATTTTGCGGAGTTGGAGCATGTTGACCGAGGTCTTCTACCGAAATCTGTTGGTGATGAGATCATGGTAGTTGATCATAGTTCACAAGACGACGAAACAGTGGGATATGGAGGTGCTGATGCCTCTTCTGATGGTGTTTCTTAGGGACGATTACCATACATTGTCATATACATAGCCTTGCCAGGCGGCGATTCTGCCACTTCTGCCGGTTGTGCCGTGCCGTACCATTAGATGCTCCCACAAATCTGTTAATGACGAGATCATGGTAGTTGATCACAGTTCATAAGATGACGAACAGTGGGACGTGGACGTGCTGGTGCTCTTCTGATGGTGTTTCTTGGGGACGATTACCATACATTGTCATATACAAAGCCTTGCCAGGCGGCAGAAGTGGCGATTCTGCCGGTTGTGCCGCGCCGTACAATTAGATAACAATTCTGCCCCCACTACTAGCGAGCACACCACGTTGATCTAGGGCTTTGAAGCCGCACGTGAAATCCTTTTGCGCTAAGACATAGATAAAGCTCGACAGCCAGGGCCTGGCAGGCACATATGTACCTGTCGAGGCATTGCACTTGTGCGCCAATTCGAACGTTTTGGATGTGCCAAACGTTCACAAGGTCGTCAGGTAGCGTTGTACACCCGCCGCTATTCGTTACTAAACGATACTTGAAGCGCTGAAAGGTGGTATATCCAGCATGAACACTAATAGGCTACTATACTTGAAATTATGAGTTGCAGCGGAATGACCTTTCAGGCCTCACACCTGTACTGCCTCTATGCCATCGAAACCTTCAGCATTGCACATTGAAGAAACAACTATCTTCCATCTAGTATTCGGTATACCTTGTAACTCGCTACCCGCCAGTATTCACGTTGGTTTGTTGAGAAATCTAAAATCTCTAAAGTTTCCCGCATTACACATGTTGTATTTCGAATCGTTGCACTATGTTGACAAGGTTGACAGGTAACGTTGTACATCCGTTATCCGTGGGCGATACAGGCGCTAAAAGGTGGTATATCTAGCACGAACACTATTGTTATAACCCCCAACATCATTCGAACATGACCGTAGTCTCAAATGATCCCAGTTGGTGGCCGTCCATCAGTTCGCATCGTTTTTTCAGTAATTGGATAGGTTCGTCACATCAAAATGTCTCAATCTAACATTGACTTATGGTTTCGCAGTTGCCGCTGGCGTTGTGGTGATATATGATTGGGGTGAGCAAGCAACGTTTGAAAACCGCTGAAATTCTCATGATATTTCCAGTACTAACACTGGGACAAGAGGTATGTCGGTGCTATTACTAGAGCAGCCACCTTGCCGAAAATGCTGTCACAGATTGAATTAATCTGGGTGAGTGACACCCGCATCGGAAGAAAAACAGTGGGATACAATGAATTCACGACAGAGGCAACGCTGGTCTCTCATGACCGTGTTGTATCTAGTGGTTCGTACCTCATGTTATGCTATAACATGGTTGGCAAGTTGCGCTGATTACAAAATGTTCTAGATGCGCTATATTGGAATACCATATTATGTGTATGTTTTTGAGGCCAACAAGTTAGTGATACCTACTAATAGCCCATCTCTCATCATCAGTATCAACGTTCTACGTATGTCTTATATGCATTGTATTCATTCTTCTGACCGGCAACACACAGGAAATATGACATTGGTCTCGCTGACAGATGCAGTGAGCATTCCGCAAACATCTCATCTTCATATAATCAACCTCACTCATATGTAGGGGTGAGTGAGATTCTGACCATTGAACTTGGCTCAACACAATGATTCAATAGGTGTGAGTCGAAATGTTTAACCCTAGTACGATGGTGATCGCTTATTGGATGTTTCAGGCAGTGGTATGAACTACGCAATAAATGGGACAAATGTGGTTGTGGCTACCATGTTGGGCGGTGAGTTACCCTGCAACACCTCAGTGATATTGACTCGACTGAGATATGATACAAGCTATCATGATTGCTCGGTTGTATGCCACGTATCAGAGATCTAGAACCATGCTTATTTTCCTTGTTACTATCTTCCTGGCTGTTAACATCGCCTGCGGAGTAATCACGGCAATAGTACTCAAGCATTCTGTGGGGGGTCAGCTTCGCTTATTGACCTGGCGAACATAACTCATTAGATGAACACTAGAGGAGCTGATACTTTCTGGCGCACATATGTGTAGCTTTGCATATGGGGAGGATGTCCCGCTTCTGGTCTCAATGATTTGGATGCTCAACACTGTTTGGGAAGGCCTCGCATTGTGTCTTTCAGCCTGGATTGCTGCGAAACACTTCCGTGGCCTACAACGACTCGGTCCATCGATAGGATCGACTATCGGAGACTGTTTCAGAGTGCTGATGAGATCTCACGTGCTATATTTTGCAAGGTGAGGTTGTAATGTGAATGTGGTTATCTTTTTCTGCTCAAGTTCCGCATTTGCTAGCTTTGTTTGTGTCTCTTGCCTTGAACTTGGCTATATCTCTCTAGTGCTCAAGGTGTGCTGACCTGTCGCTAACATCTGCTTGTAACACTGCTCATCATTTCTATAGAAATCAAATTCTATGGGAACTCAAATACTCAATGGTGTTCTTCAAATTTTGATGGACGTGCAAATGTTTGTGCTGGGACCCCGCCTCATCCTTAGCGTTCGAGCATATTACGCAAAGCTCGTGACCAACTCCGACCCAGAAACTGGCATGAATTCGTTTATCTTCCAGGAGCGTGTACATGTACCAACTAGCAGCACTGTGTAGGGAAATGCTTACTGGGGATATTCCGTCGAGGATCTGCCGTGTTATTCATGTTGTCCAAAGTATATTTAAGAGGGGGTTAATGTAGATAAGCGCATTTCTTATTGTATCACTAATTGAAATCTGTAAACCGCCCGCCCACACTTGCACTATGGCAAGCTAAAATTATCCAGAACGTCTGGCAACCCAGTCCTTGATGCCCCATACTGAGATACACGAAACTCCGTATAAATTTGGCCAGACAGCTGATTCTACGCGTTTGAGAAGTTCCGTTGTCTGAGCACATAGATGATGATGAAGTGTCCACTGAAATGCCTGAAGTCAAGATGGCTGATGGTCTCAGACACATTTTATCTTTCTGGGCCACGGAAAAAATGATTTAATTGCGGGTGGGACAGACCTTTATCGCAAGGTCTTTATCCGACTACGAGGCCTGCACGCCATGAGATCTCCCGGTGAAACTGTTTCGGTAACACTGAAATTATTCAGATCCATGCGAGTAGACGATGCTGGACTGCTTTCAATACAATTCGGTTTCGAATACTATTATACTGCGGAATGAGCCGAAAAATATCGATCATATCACAATTTGTGCGTGAATAAATTTAAAATGCTCATCTGTGATTTCTCGCCGGTATCCCGACAAGACATTGTGATGATAAAAGGTACATGTGTAATGTTGGAACAGTAGACAACGCCAACGGACGTCCAACGTTCATTTCCTTTTTCGTACATATTAGTCATATCGGACTTCTCCGTTTACACTACAAACGCTCATTCTATCGTACTGTTCCCTCAGTCTTTCTACACGCGAGACTGAGGGTACGTCCATTCCTTCCTAGTCACACAACTAATGCTGACTTATTGTAGTATACTTACACATTGTGTGTCTAGGTACATATAATACTAGTCTTTCTACACGCGAGACTGAGGTATACTTACACATTGTGTGTCTAGTTCGGAAGCACGTTTCCACATGTAATGATCACATGGGTGAATGATGAAATTTGAACCTAATGCCTCAAAATGACTAGCTGGATCAGCAAACCAGCATGGCAGCAACGCCTTCAGTAATCACTATTGAACACAGCTGGGTGACCAATATACAATTTCAGCAAGCAACGGGCCTCACTCCGCCTACAACTACAACGAAATCAACCGATTTACTGGCATTCAGGCCCAAGTTCCCCAGTCACTTCTGCTGTCACTAAGATTAAATCTATCTCCTCGTGGCACCCCCGACAGTCTATTCTGTGCGTCGATCGGGCTATTCGCAAATCGTTCACTATTTTGCAGAGCACAGCGGCGGTCATAGGAGGTGTTACGCCACTCGGCTGAAGACTGTATATCTCACATCATGCCTCGACCTGTGTTAGATCGATTTTATACGCAACTCCTCGATTTATGCTGGCATTGGAGATAGATTACAATGGAAGCAGCCGCGTGCCTGATACTAGTCTACAAATCCAATTTATGTAATCGAGAGCTCCTTCTTTTCGCTTGATCTCGCACTGCAATGCTTCTTTCACTCAATGATGGGTCTTCATGCACATGGGCCGAATCAAATAGGCCATCTCCATCATGCCCATTTTGGCGATACAAACGTTGAGCGGTGGTATATCTAGCACGAACACTAGATCATTATCATACACCCCGACCTTCCCCGCTCGCTCGCGCTCGTCCCTTAAATATGACCGTAGTCTTGAATGATCCCAGTTGGTGGCCGATCATTAGTTTGAATGTTTTTTATGGCTATTGGGTTGGTTCGTCGCATCAGTCGGTGATGTCTTGATCTAGCATTGACCGGTAGTTTCATAGTTGCTGCTGGCATCGTGGTGGTATATGATTGGGGTGAGCAGGACAGTGTTCGAGAGCACTGATATTCTCATGATATTTCCAGTGCTGACACTGGGACAAGAGGTAGGTCAATGTCATAGCTGAAGCAGTCAACTTTCTGAGAACGATATTGTAGATTGAATTGATCTGGGTGAGTGACAGAATCCCATACAAGAAGAATGCAACAGAATGCAATGAATTCGCGGCAGACCCAACCCTGGTCTTTCATGACTGTGCTGTACTTGGTGGTTTGTACCTATATTATACTATAACGTCGCTAGCAAGTTATGCTGACCCTAAAATATTCTAGACACGCTATATTGGAATACCGTATTCTGTGTATGTTTTTAGGCCAGAAAGTTTTTGCTATACTAACAGCTCTCATTATCAGTATCAATGTTTTGTGTATGTCTCATATGTACTGTATTCGATTCTTCTGACTGGCGGCACACAGCAAACATAACATCGGTCTCGCTGACAGATCAAGTGAGTATTTCGCAAACATCTCATTTCTATCCAATAAATATGTTCATATGCAGGAGTGAGTGAGATTATAAGCATTGAACTTAGTTCAGAATAACGACTCAATAGGTGTCAGTTGAGTTTTTCATCCTAGCACGAGGTGATCACTAATTGGATATTTCAGGCAATATCACGAGCCGCGCTGTAAACGGGATAAATGTGGTCGAAACTGCCATGTTGGGCGGTGAGTTACCCAGCTGCAATACCTCAGTGGTATCGACTCAATTGAAACATGATGCAAGTCATCATGATTGCTCGAATGTATGCCATGTATCAGGGATCTAGAATTGTGCTTACCTTCCTTGTTATCATCTTCCTGCTGTTAACATTGCCTGCGGAGTAATCACGGCAATAGCTCTCAAGTCTGTTGTAGCGAGTAAGCTTTACTTGTTGACTTGAAGAACACATTTCATTGGGCAAACACTAGTGGATGTGATGCTCTCTGGTACATATTGGTGCTATAATCAATATGACGGGTACACCGAGCGTCTGGCCTCGATGGTGTGGGTGCTCAACACTATTTGGGAGGTCCTCACACTGTGTCTTTCGGTCTGGATCGCTGTAAAACACTTCCGTGACATACGACGACTCGGGTCATCGACAGGATCGACCATCGGGGACTGTTTCAGAGTGCTGATAAAATCTCACGTGCTTTATTTTGCAAGGTGAGGTTGTAATGTGAATGACCTTATCTTTTCTGCTCAAGTTCCGCACGTGCTAGCTTTGCCAGTGTCTCTTGCCTCCAACTTGCCAATTTTTCTCCAGAGCTTATTGTTGGAGTCCGATGAACCGGAGACAAAGCAGAAGGGAAGTTCCGAAGAAGCCGAGAATCGAGGCACGAGGGGGAGAAGATGAGCAACGTGGTACGAGCGCAAGTCAAAAAGAAGCCTATCAGCGCCTCGCGCTGATGTCGGCCGAAGTTCTGAGACATTCGTCAATATAGTTATGTTTAATTTTTATTTTCTACTGACCTAGTATAAAGTCAAGCGCCCGCAGACGCAGACATCTCAGTTCTTGACCAAAGACTGAGATGTAAGTACTTAGCCCGTGTATGTCAGCGTTGACTGACCAAAACCGTAGCGTACCTTTGTGTTTCTAGGTAGCGCACATTGTTAACAGAGTTCTTGACCAAAGACTGAGATC
>MU172926.1:772416-809151 GCA_016695475.1 Suillus decipiens | reverse complement strand
AGTTCTTGACCAAAGACTGAGATCGTACCTTTGTGTTTCTAGCGTCCTCGCTCCTACCCCGTCCGTCTCGTAACCACTAGACTTATAGTGCGTCGACTGTTGCTGCCATGTGCTTATAGCCACCGCTCATCATTTCTGTAGGATGCAAATTCTGTCATAGCTTCGACACTCAATGGTGCTGCTCAAATTTTGTTGGACGTCCAGCTGTTTGTGCTGGGACCACGCCTCATCCTTAGCGTTCGAGAATATCACGCAAAACTTGTGACCGACTCTGACGTAGAAACTAGCATGAATTCGATTGTCTTCCAAGAGCGTGTACATGTATCAACTAGCAGTACTGTGTAGGGAAATGCTTACCAAGTATTTTGTATGGAGGAGACATTCGGCCGAAAATTGACTGTTATATTTATGGTGTTTCAAGGTATATTTTAAGATGAGGTTTAGGTAGACAAACTCATTTCTTCAAGTTGTATTAAAAGTCAGTGAACTGCCCGTCCGCACTTGTGCCAAGCTGAAAATATCCATGACATCTCCGGACAGCTGATTCTATATGTCCGCGCAGTTCCGCTGTCTGAGGTGATGAAGAGTGGCTGCATTATATACCAGACAAACGGCTTTGTTCTGAATCCGTGCTCCTTTCAGAAAATAATTTTCATTAGGCTGGTGTGCAGTGTGCACCAGGAGGTGATTGTTCATGTCAAGGGGTTTGATCCTAGTGTACTGGCAACCCCAGGCTTGAATGGAATGGAGTCAGGAACCGTGATGAAAACTATAGAAAAGCTAGACCGCCGTGCTCTACTTCCGAGGCTTCTACTTCTTAGAACCTTCCTAATAAGGTAAGTGCTTCCATTGGTCTCCAAACACCTGTGCGACCATTCTTAGACCAATGTGTCATGTAGATTTATTCCCGCTACCATAAGGAGTAGGTTATATCGTGTTTTACCACTGGGACTTCATTCAAATCGGTCATCTTCTTCCGTCTGTTGCTTTTGACCTTGAATCATATTCTTCTCTCGTCTTCTTCGATTGCTCGTTCGCTCAACCATTTGTGCCCAAGTTCACATTTAACTGAAATCCCCATGACCTCAGTGATCCATTACCGTGCTTTCACTACCGATGTCGAGTCCGAGGTCGCGTGCCTCCAATCCTCCATGTCTGGCCTTCACAGTGGTGACAGTGTTTGATTGTCCTCGTTTTTTAGTATCTGCTGATTTCCTTCTGTGTTTCTAGAAACTCCGTGTATACTTCGTGGTAATGTCAATCATATCGAACCTACTGCTAATTAGAATTATCTCAGTCTTTGTCCCTCGTCGGGGCAATTTTATTGTCTTTGTAAACGTTCAGACTCAAAGTTTATTGTCCATGTTATCTTTTTCGGGCCGTGTCAATGAGGGGTCCCATAAGTTTTCAACTCAGGAAGTCTCGTGAGTCGTCAATTGGAAGAGTTAAAGACTTTAGCTTGACCAGTGTGGATACCACAACAGAATCGAAATCTGTTTCGCGTGGACTACGCAGGTTCGAAACCTGCTGAACTACAGTTTTTTTTCCATTGGAACACGGCATTCATTCATGGATAATTTGTTTAGAAGTTCACCGCAGCTAGTCTTAACCTGGTGGTTGCCACAACGGAATCAAAATCTGTTTCTCTAGGACTGTGCAGGTTCGAAACCTGCCGACAACGAAGTTGTTTCTATCGGAATACACCTTGACATTCACTCATGGACGGATGCTTTAGAAGATCACTGTAGCTGGTCTTAGCCTTGTGGTTGCCACAACAGAATCAAAATCTGTTTCTTTAGCACTGTGCAGGTTCGAAACTTGCCGACGACAACGTTTTTTCTATCCGAAGACACCTTGATATTCACTCGTGATGGTTTCTTTGGAAGTTCACCCTAACTGGTCTTAGCTTGATGGTTACCACAACAGAATAAAAATCTGTTTCTCTTAGACCGTGTAGGTTCGAAACCTGCCAACGACAACGTTTTGTTCTATCAGAACATTCACTCATGGATGGTTTCTTTAGAGGTTCATCTTAACTGGTTCCAGCCCCTGTGCAAATTGTTGTTGCAACATCAACATTTACTCCGTGGCGAGTCGTGCCTTCGGACACGTTCGAAACCCTAATTGTATTGTGTGTCGTGAGGCTGCCGCAGGTTCTCTTCGGGCTTAGTCAATTGCATATTCGATGGATTGATGTCTGTAGATGTGTCTACAATATCAGGCGCTGATCTGAAGACTACTGCGCAGAGTACTTATCTACAGTAATTTAGAATGCACTCGCGATCAAGAAGAATATTGCAAGCAGAGACCTATTAGTATTTTGAACATTCATTCTTTGCTGTCAGGGCACATACGACCGTGTTCCTAAAATTTAAATCATGGTAATCACTGTTCACCAAGGTGGATACGTCCAAATCAAAGCTTCTCTGTTCGAAGCTATTGCGTCTTGGTATGGTTTATGCTTCGCAAGTACATATCATTACTATGTTTTTTCACCGTCTGTTTTCACAGCATATATTTCTTGCAGCCGAAGCTCCTACACACGCATTAAATAACTGAAGGCCAATAAGATTTAAAATTTTCGAACAGTCGCGGGTCGTACAAGGTGTTCGGAGGTCAATAGAAGCTACTTACCTTACCAGGAAGGTTCTGTGGAGTAGAAGCCTTAGAAATAGAGCATTGTGGTCTCAGATCTGGCTTTCCATAGAAAACTTGATCAGACGGTACGGTAAGGAGAACGCTACTGATAGCTTGAAGGATTCGTTGACTGTGACACTAGGGCTGCCATAGCCCACATGATACATTACAGGCACGTCACGATGTTCAATGATACTAATGACGTATTTACATAGTACAGATCGACCAATGATTCTGACTCCGCGGAGCTAAGCGTGATGTCCGCGATCTTATGACTATCAGCTTCAACTGCCGATCTGCCAACAAGACTACAAACTCAACCAAAAAGAGACGATAGAAAGGGAAAGGGTACTTTGAAACTTTGCCTGGCCAAGAGACCATGTCGTATGGAAATTTTCCCTAGACCACATGCATTCTTGACTCAACCAGCCGTTTGAAACCCCTTAATCACTTCTTGCTAACGTCAATAACTCGGCCATCCGGGGTTGTCAAAGTCTCTCTTCCAGCACCGTTGTTGTGGTATTTAGTCCCATCAGGGTTGTCATAGTAAAACGAGCCATCTCTAAAGGAAAACAGGTCAGGAGCAGATTTTTCAGTGCAGCAAGACGGACGAGCTTGTTAGAGTAATGGATGCCAGTACCACGATCACCATAATCGCGCGTGCACCAGTGATTACCCTAAGGACAGGGATGTCGCGTCCGTTACATACGCATACCGAAGAACACTAGGCGCCTACCTGACTGTTAGTACCATGGCCGGTAGTGACGTAGTCGCCTTGCGTCATAGTGAGCTCAGTGTATGATTTGTATTAGGAGGTGACTTCGTTGAGATCAGTGATGGTCTTATGAATGAAGATAGACACAGACTAGTAGGAAATAATTTGAGGCGAGAGGAATTAATACGCTGATTGAAACGGAGAATCAAAGGTAAGCGTGGGATGAGGCATGTAGCGATGAGTGATTGCGTATGTAAAAGAAAAGGATCTCGGAGTATCGTTGCGAGAGTGACGTCGGCAGTCATATCTGGCACCTTCATGTAGGGAAGTACTTTGGCCAGGGTGCTTGGACTACGTTTCGTCGTGGGCTTGGTGTTACTGAATCATCTCCTACACCCATACCTCAATGCTGGCATAGCCTCTTGGTCACCTAGCCGCATCTTACCTGCAGTTGTAAATTAGTAAACCGCATTTTCCCCAAAAAGGTTCTCTTACCACTACAAAAATGGTATGGCCGAGATTTGATCATTTGAGCAGAATGGGATCATTTCCGCCGATTCCCACCGCTCAACAGAGAAGCGGACCATGCCATTATGCCAGTGATGTACTGATGGGTAATCTGATAGTCAAAGAACCACCATGCAGATCAAACTGGGGTAGAACGTATTTTTCATGCGCGTCTGAGAGTAGGGGAATGAGATTGAAAAGGAACTTCATCGGTTAAAAATGGTAGCACCTGAGCTCAAGAATCAAGTGAATCCCGGTGCGCTTCAGCTTTGACAACAACACCAGAATTTTCAACAAATAATGATTCAAGTAGGCCCATCGACGCCTCAAGAACCAATCAAATACTCATACATTCACCGTTGCTGACATTTGCCAAAGTAAAGACATCGATCAAAGTAGTAAGAACAAAAAAGAAACATGCATGCGATAAATTTCGGACTTGCTCCAGAACCTGATAGACCACCATCAGAAGCTAATTTTTACTATGTAAGAGGGGCTAATCACCTGGAATTACTTCGAGGAACCATTGGACTTATGAGTGTACCCGCTGGGTGTAGTGTACTGCGAGGACCCAGTACTATCTTTGTAGTAAGTGGATCCGTCGGGGTTGCTGTAGTAATAACTCCCGTCGCTGCCATATAATCAGCACCGCCTGTCAATAATCATTCATGAACATTGAAAACCCACTTGTTAGAATAGTGGTATCCAGTGCCGCTGCTACCATAGTCGCGCGAGCAGTAGTGATTCCCCTACAAAAGCGTGATCTCGTTAATCACCACCCCTGATTCGCAGGACAGACACTTACCTGGTCGTTGGTACCATGGCCAGTGTACGTGTAGTCTTTTCCGTTGCTAGACATCTTGAACGTATGAGAAGAGTATTGACAGTGGGAGATGCAAGGTTGATCGTGCACTGGTAAGACACGAGCTAGCGACAGTCCTTTTATCTGGTAGTGCTATTTGTTGTCCTTTGTCCTTTGTTTGTCTGTGCGGTTCGACGATAAGCATATTATTCATGTAAGTCCCCAGTAAGTCCCTGTGTTATGTTAGTGACAATGTTTTATCCAGAGTGACCACGTCACACAACAAATGAAGTTCAACGTTAGAATACCATGAATTTAGGTCCAAGTGATGAGTGGGGCCACAGGTCGTGCATTATACGTGTCATGGAAAGCTGGAAGGATAGTTGGTGCTACTTTGAATGTGTCGAGAAGCTTATAATTATCATACTTTTAAAGTTTGTCTCCGAGGCGGCGTAAGTGATATGCCTTTTCGGGCCTTATGTATGTCTGACCCGTTCAGCATGCTACGTTTGCTGAGCAGCAACCATGGATTTTGCAAAGCTTTTTTCGACACTCTCGTTGACTGGTGAGGATATTCCTCCTTGCTCTATGACGCGCCCTACAGCTAAACTAGAATTTGTAAAGTTTCTCCCTGGAGACAATGGCGAAGGCATGCCAGAGACTTTTTTTGAGGGTAAGTGGTTCAACTCTCTTGAGGATGAACCCTGAATATCTTAATTCCAAGATCCTCACACATTCAAGCCGAAACCTTGACCGCATGGGCAGATTCAGACTTGGGGTATATTTCTGGTATGTATATCGCCTACCAATCCTGCCACATCAGTTACGTCAACTTGCACAGTACCACAAGGATAATATCTGGGACTGTAGGCAACTACTCTGAGTTTAATAGATATTATATCCTGAATCTTAAAACTAGTTGATGGAATCCAGATGATGTATAGAACGGTAAGTTTGTAGGGATGGTTCCATTGCCTTGTTTATTTGCCTTCAGATGGCGCACCAATTCTCGTACGACAACCGCGGTGGAGAACCCTGGCCTGAAAAGCAATTCATGGATGTTCTAAAGGATCGCAAGGTACGTACGCTTGTGAGTGACTCCGATCTCTGACTTGTCATTGTCCTCGCAGCGCGAGCAGCTCAGCAAACTTGATCTCGCAGACATTGACAAGAAGGACATTGTGATCAAGATACACTTGAAGTATGTTCCCTGTATTATTTATACTCCACCCACTGATATGCTCTTCGCAGGTTATTGCAGGATGCCCATGGCAACCCTCGCATATGGCGCAGGGTGCGCCTCTCAGCTGGAATGAAGATAGGCGTGTTCCAGGACAAGGTCCTTTCACCCGTTCTGAATTGGTACTTATTTACTCTTCAGGCTTGATGAGCATAATGACGCCATCGTTTTGTGTAGGGTACGAAACCTCCACTGCTACACATTCACGGATTTCAGAGACGGCGCTGTGTTTGGTCCTGAGGTAAACTGAGCCCTTTTAGACCCATAATCCATCCCTAACTACATGTATATGACGCCAACGCAACAGACATAATGCATATAAACCCGGCAAATTGACCCAAGAAATACGTTTGGAGTTTTTGACATCTTGACTCCAGGTTGGATATGATTACCTTCCGGATGACAAGTAAGAGCATAATTTCACCCCGTCACGTGATTATGATGACAATTAGGTATATGCTTGCCCATCTATTTTCGGAAGTGGGTGATACATTTGGGCACTTGTATGACTACGGGGACAAGTGGTACCACGAGATTGAGGTACGGTCTAGTATCTTACTCCATACTGGACGGATTTTACGTCGTTCAGATCGAGAAAATCTTCCCTCTCGAACAGTCGTATGGACGTGCCCAGATACTCGATGGTAAGGGCATGTGCCCAGGTGGTAAGCTACGTTTTTGATGTATACAATTTTCCACTTATAAAACAGTCGTTCAGAAAATATGAGAGGGTCATACCGATACCAACACTTTCTCAAGGCCTGTGACACTGATTCATACACCGAGCAGTATGTTTTCTCTTCGATTCGCTTTCTGTGCTGAATATCTCTTCAGGGTCAAGAAAAGACGCGAAATTCTTGATTGCCCAAATTACAAAGGCTTCGGCAAACCTCCTTCCCTGTTCGACATTGACGCCTTTGATATCGATCAGGCTAATGAGCGACTCGTCGCAGCGCTAAGTTCGCCCAACTCTGTCAGGGCAGGCATGAAGGCGTTCACCATGCCTATCAATCCCAGTGCACAAGACTCCAGGATGGGCAAACTCAAGAAAGGCCAGAGCATTCAGCGCGAATGGGACTACGAGAGTCACGGATATTGGCGGGAGACAACGTCCAACACGAAAGATAAAAGGAGCCAGTCGGCTTGCGCTGCTTGTGGAAAGCCTGGTGGCCAGGATCTTAAGACGTGCAGTGGTTGCCGGGCCATTTTGTATGCATTTCGAACGAACTGGGACGATATGATGCTGAACAGGATGTCGTCTAGGTATTGTTCTGCAGAACATCAGAAGGTATGATTGAGGTATTTTGGAAGTCTTGTTGCTGACGTTCATGCTATCAAGATGCACTGGAAGGATGTACACAAGAAGCAATGCTCTCGCAAGTTCCTCAAAAAATGATACCATCCCATATTATCCCCGACGCTGGTATATCATTCTTGCATGAAACAAAGTATAATGTATGTTTGCCATATCTTCAAGTTATTTCTACACGATGCAAGCACAAATAACCGTGCCCCAACTTTGAGTCGGTGGCCATTGCGTCCACCACGTTGCGTCCTGCAGCTGTATAAGTACCTACTGTATCTCTTAATGTCCTTCTTGAAGCCGTATCGGAGCTACTACTTGTGGATACACCATCCATTGAACTCCAACAAGTGACTGATTTCACAAATCAAACATCTCGCCTACTTAAGTGCTCGCGTATAATGACCACCCTGTAGAATGGTTATGTAAATAATGCCAACCCAGTCGTGAAATCTGTACATAATTTCTCGAGCAATCAGGGTCAGGTTAAGCTACTGGATCGCCGGCGTCACTCCGAATCAACAGATCCACATCTCGTTTAATCACATTGTAGTAGTCACGTACGTATATTATGATACCCTAGATCTGATGTGTGACTGCTACAACACACAATTTAATGGAAAAGCTCAACGAGGTTTCGCGTTGCAATCGTCATCTGCGCTCAGTCATAATCATAATCACAAGACACCCACCATCGTGGTGCACACTCGAGCAACTCTGTCATAATATCCATTTGTCTCTGAGTGGGACGCTCTTTAAAGGAGTCGTCTCGTTCAGAGCACACAGTGAACACCGAAACGGTGTCAATTCGAACGGCCCTAATCTCGTCATCGCCGGATTTAAAATATTTGGCCATAAACGCTTCGAACCACAGAGGAGGCACCGAGCCATCCTTGGGATTGAAACAACATTTGAAATCGAACGACCAGAAGTCAGCCCGACTTGAGATGACCTCGCGTGCTTGCACCATGGCGTGTTGCCTGTAGCATATGTGATCTCGTTCAGGCAACATTTCTGGGCATTCTTTCTCCGCGAAACGGACTAGCCAGTCATCGGGAATTGCGTATCCATAGAACTGGACATAAGGACGACCTATGATCGGATTGATGTGTAGCTGCTTTGGTGGACGGACAAGCTCGAATGGCTCAGATGGTGGTGGTTGTCCGACGAGTCGTCCCGCGGAAGTCACAGTTTCTTGGGCTGTCGTGGCCTTCAAGTCGTTAGGTGGTCCGACAGAGTGAGGGCCACGATGATGAGAGAAGATATTTGTGGTTGCGGCTTTGAACAACTTGGAAAGAGAGGGCATTTTCGTTATGGAGAGGCCGTGACAAGTCTCTCTCCCTTTTATAAGGTGCAGAATAAAGGGGACTGAAGTGGCGCGCGGTATTTGTGGTTGTACAGTGAAACATCAATTTTTGGACAAAAGGTCACAGTTCTATGTTGTCTGGGACAATAGACAATACACGGACCGTTAGATCTACACTGGACCATGCCTTTGCGGACGCGCATTATTCTGATGGTGAAATCTCTTGCTCTGGTGTGTGTATGTTGCATAGTAACCACGCTTTATGACAGTTACCACAGCAGATTCGCAACAGCGGCAAAATGAACTGTAGCACTTCAATGAACATAGTGTGATAGACTCTGCATGCTCAATCACTCACTCCGATACAACTCCTGATTTCAACCGAGGTCTAACGCCTCAGCACAATGAACGCGCCTGAAACTAATCTGGTTTTGTTAACGTGTATGCATTGTAGTATTTCTGGTTAAAAAGTATGAGATGATTTATACGAGTCAAGAAACGTTATGCATTGCGATGCAGACGGTATTAGCACATGGCGATAAAGAAACATGGTAAAACAAACAACAAGTCTGACCGTGTTAACAAATTACCATGGCAAATAGGAGAATAAGGATGAACGGGATAATGGAAACAACTCAAAAGATAGAGAGAGATGGATGAAATAAACAGGTGCATCCAGCGGATGACTGGCTTGATTCACAAAAGTGATAAGGAGTTTACGATGCTTCTCCAGAGGGCTAATGAACAACAGAAAGGAAATCATTATGGACGCAAAGCCAACAGAAGGTCATGATCCAACCGTAAATGAGGAATTGAGGGCCGTAAAAATAGATAGCAATGATAATTTCCCAACTTCGAGCTTTGATGCCCGATACCGATGAGTCCATGCCTTGCGGATAATATCAAAAACCAACAAGTGGAGTAGATTGCAGCGCCGTCGTCCAGCCGGGTCGAGTGGTAGATACAAGGGAGTCTGTTCTTCATGTTGGTACAACAAGGATTCCGCATTATTGATGAAGAATGAATGGAAAGTGTGTTAGACGTGAGGGAGCCAACCGATGAGGACAACAAAGATAAATCAAGTGCTTGCGAGATCGATACTAGCGCCGAGGACGCCGGCTCTATCATGATGGATGTCAGTGAAACCGCTGACGGTGTTATGAGTGCCTTGGTAGTGGTGCCGCTGCTGCTCTTCATCAAAAAGCTTTCTGCCAACGTCCGCACGCAGGTTAGCACTCAGACCAGATTTGAGAGAGACTGCTGCACGCGGCGCGGTCGTAACGGCAGGGGAAGGAGAAACATTGATAAAGTCATTGAGGTTGAATGGGACATTGCCCGGAGTGGGTGGGGCGTGAAGGCTGTTTGATGGCGAACCAGAATAATCATTTGAAGTATCACTACGCCTAGAAGGTGAAGGTGGAGATGGTAACAGTGATGGGGATTCAGCACCCAAAGTTGGGGTGGGTGGAATAACCGTAGGCTCTAAAGATGGTGCAGGCGCGAGAGATCCAGAAGGAGAGGCATCCAATCGCAATGGCTGGCTCAAAGGCTGCGTGCTCTCTTGGCTGGATGATAAAGTCTCTGACGTAAAGCCGTGTTCTGATCTCAGCGAGCTTCTGGTGTCCTGGCCTGCGAAAAGGATCTTTCCTTTAGTAAGGAGGGATGCAGAACCGCTTCCAAGGGCTCTGTAGGCTGCAAAATCTTGGGTATCCCTGTCCCGGGTGGTTGTAGGGCGTGCGGGCGAGGGTGATGTATGTAGATAAAGCATGAGTTTGGCTGCCTCCTCATCATCTGCACGAGGAGTCGAATAGATGTTGTCACCCGAGTTACGAGGTGGAGTAGCTGCCCGAGGCATGTTAAATGATGACTCGGCTGATGGCAGCAGCGAAGTCGCTGCTGTCGATGTGCGAGCAGAACTTTGTGCATATTGCGACAAAGACTGGAATGAACTCGCATCAGATGCGGTAGAGAGCGTGGACCGCGGAGATGACACGCTAGCTACAGAAGGACGCGACTGGAGAAGCGATGTCAGAGTAGCCACAGCCTGCCTCTCTACATCCGCCGAGTCCACCGCGGACGCCTTCTGCTTCCCTTTGTCCGCCCGTTTAGGTTTAGACCGGGTCACATCCTCCTTGCGGCTACGGGACTGCGCGCGGGTGCTCTCTGCTATGCTGCGTAGGGCAGACGCACGATCTGATCCTCGGGACCGAGATCCGGCAGTCGAACGAGCGGCTGCCTGGACAGGAGGATCTGTAGAATTGCGAACTGTTCGAGCTTGTTTCAACGGAGGAGGTCCGAGGAGGGTGGTGAACAGGCTCTGAGTCGCGTTGGGACTGGAACCTGTCACGGTCGTGGGATAGTGGGAACGAGAAACGGATAGGGCAGAAGTCGCAGATACGGCGGGAGGAGCCATGGCTCCACGCCTTGCAACCGTGCCCTGTGTGGCGGGGTTGTTGTAATAGTTATTGCCGGTGGTAGCCTTGCGCTTAGTGCCGATCAGGCGCGGCGGGGTAGCAGCCAGGGCACGGGTTTTCGCCTCGAGGTCAGTGAGTTTGACATGAGAAATATTATGGGTAGCCTTGTATGATGCATACGACAAGCGGGCGCGAAGATTGCGCGTCACCTAGGAGAGAAAGACAGGAGTATGTTAGCATTCTCGTATTATATCACGACCGTGCCCTGCACACAGCAATCTCAGCGGGGGATCCGGTATACGAGCACTACAGAGTAAACAATATTCTGTATGCTCTTCCATATCGCTGGCGCGAATGACCGCTCGACAACGCGTCCCGCGAAGTGCTCAGTCTGAAATGAAATAACTCACCATCGAAAGTTCCGTGCTCGCCATGACTTTCTGGATAGCCTTTAGCCTATCCTCCTTCTCTATTGGATCCACATCCATCGATGTAGAAGGGCTGTAAGGCTGTAGGTAGGTCGTTGGCGGGGACGCTGAGGTCACCGAAGACGACGGAGTCGCCATAAGGAGCGCGTCGCTGGGAATTTCTAGTGATTATATACAGAATAAAGCACAATATATCACAGTGGGAGCGTTTGACCGTAAGCCGTAAGACCTTGGGGCCGTTACAAATGACCAAGAGAGGAAGCTGGTCGCTGTGTGAGACGTCGAGGAGCGCGTTAAGGAATGGAGCACGCGCGACGACGCGCTAGTCTTATTCATCCGAATTCCCACGGGTCGTTTACCCGCACCCGCCGGTTTGTGCCTATTTTTACACGCAAATAGCCAATAATGGTTCAGAATTCACAGAGAAATATTCTTTACGTTCAACGAGAAAGTCATCTCGACAACGTTTTTATCTACACTTTCCTTCACGCTGGTCGAAAGCGTGTAGTACGTCCTGGATAGAAACCATATGACTGAAGTGAGCTATGTTTAATCGGTGGGGATCGGTCACTCGTACGACATGGGATTGAGATAACAGGACTGACGGCAAGATAACCGGAGTTCACGTGGGTCTAAAAGACGTGTCGCGAGAATAGCTATAACCTAGCTGACAGTTATGAGTCTCGATCAGGTGAGGGGCATATGATCCATGAACCCCCATTTTAGTTCATATCTTCCACCCAGAAGGCAATACTACATTCCTACCTTGGACGACGCTCCTTTACTCCTTGTTTGGGCTGACTTCTGAGTCGTACGCGACAGTACCACTTATTTCTTCCCAATACCATCTTGGAAGAAATCCCACGCGATCTTCCCCTCCTTCGACGTCCCTGACATCCATGTCGTCTAGCAAAACAGCAGAAACCCCTGTCTTTGGCGTGAATTTAATACGCCAGACATTACCCCCTGAGCCTCCTTTAATGGTGTTCCTGAGAAAAGATAGAAATCGGTCTCCCCATGCTAGACAGATGTTGGGATCCCAGGCACCAGGCTTTCCTCGAACCAGGCGAGGTATTTGTACAGTCTGGAAGGCTTGTGTAGTCGTCAAGTATCCCGATGGTTTCCTAAACCCAACAAAGACCTCCTGTAATGCACTGTATTTATGAGAGGTCCTGTTTTAGTATCGTTATACATACCGGAACTCCCAGCAGAAATGACTGGAAATAAAATTTCAAAAGCTTTCTGTCACATAGTTTCAGGAAGAGTAGGTGTCTGAAACGCAGATGACAATTACTTTTCGAACTTGGCTTCGTCTTGTGGTCCACGTATTGATAGTGAAGTTTTGAGTTCCACGAAGTTATCAGTATTTCCCGCATATTTTCCTGCAGCAGATAACGTCTCCCTATCTATTGACGTATAATAACACATACCTCGGACGCAGTCTACTTCTCCACCGATGATGATGCGTGTATCACCCAACTTGGTCTTCACAACACTGCACCATTGAACATTGGTGTCGACATCGCCGCCCCAACCAACAGCGCCTAATGTACCAGAGGAATGATGTTCATGTTCATTGGGAGCTGATGATGTGCAATATGATTCAAATGAATACCCATAGTAAGACTGAAGTCGATGCCGAGGTTCCATGTCGTTCCTTCATCAAGGTAAGCAAGACACACATGTAAGACGGAAAAAAGCTTTACTTTTCCTTTATTTTCGCATCTGATAGATGCTCCTCAAAGTACATAGTGCCATTGACACACATCACGTTAAGCTCCCAAACATCTCGCTCTTCGTAAGGTGCCGTCAATATTCTTACCAAAAGTATTCCCCAGGTAAAGAAACATCATACAGTGAATGGGATGATGTCTCACTTGGTGATGACCCCTCTCCAGCTTATCACCCCAATCTCGGGACTTTGCCCATTGAGACTTTTCTTGAACCGTGACCACGCGCTCAGTAAACCATCGATGCGTCCACGTTCGTCCGGGCGCCGTATCCACTTGTCATAACCATAATTCAGATCTGCACCACGCGGTGGATTGACGAAATAGCGCAATGCAGAGTCATCAAATTGTAGAATGTGAGAAGGTGAATACGAAAATGTGAGAAGTTGACTGGGGCGCTGAAGCGCGGGTGGATATGAAACTGGATGTGAAAGGTTTGGGAAGGCAAGATCATGATCGCTTTCTATTCCGGTCACCTTTCCTGTTGGTGAGGGATCCTCTTCTGCAGGTCGATTAATACCCATTAGATTTGCTATTACTTGCTGGCAGTGGTTGGTGGTGGAGGACGCAAGTGTTTGTTTATTTCAGAGGCTGTTGCCAAACAAGAGGCAACAACATGTGACAAAGTTTGAATCCACATATAACATTCAATTGGCAGCGACAACAAGGCTGGTGTAAGGTGCATTTTGCCCTCAACCATCACGCGAGTTAGGCTTGTGAAATGCTTCAGAAGCTTCATTTCCGTTTTGTGCCGTGAAAGTAATCGTGCTAAACAGCCCTTTTCAATTAATTTCAGAGTACCTCCGAGTCCGAGTGAGTCGCCTCGTTGAAGTTTTACAGTTTGCGTGCATGTACCTGCCGCAAGCCTCTAGAACGTCAGACGGTTGTTAGACATCCCATAGTCTAGTCAAGGCCAAGCCCGAATGCTGATTCACGCCTATGACAGAAAGCTTTACCTACAATCAATGGTTCACGCGGAGGCGTGAACCTGGTGAGAACCGTGAGAAATGTAGACTGGCAGACCTTTTTTAGTAATTGCTTACTCTTCCGTTGGAGCTCAATGATTAGCTTCAACTCTCAACCAAATATTGTCACATCTGGCAACTGACAAACAGGTATGCAGAGCTCTCGCTTCAGCTCTTGAAGTAAAATTCAACCAGCTTGTACAGGTATGTGTGATTCACAACCTGTGAGCCAGGTCGGTCACTATTATGAAAGATGCCGTCATCTTTCTCCTTAAGTTAGCATTGAGACGTGTCATTCAGCGTTTACCCGAGGCTCGCCAAGTCCAACTTGGGCTGTTCAGTCTTGTTGTCGCATCGTCACTTGTCCAGCAAAATGGGGCCCCGGTACCGTCCTACTACCAGAAATTACCATCCGTGATCCGGTATGTGTCTTGGATCTATCATTTTCCGCGATCTGGCAAGACGGGCGAACACGTAACATGTGTCGACGAAACATGCCGCATCAGTCACCAAAGCACCGCTCCGTCCTTACTACTCCAAACACGAATTGAATGCGTGTCCGGGTTCAGGTGCCGTGATGTTATTAGCATGAAATTACGCTCTCATAAGTACCAAGTTTACCTCCTCCATCCCATCGTTTTTTTCCCTCTGTACACTAGAAGCACTAACGACTTCCGTCATGATTTTCTGTCAGTACTCACTGTCCGCTTTTGTGCCCAGTCGCTAATAACCTTCCTGATATAGTCACGAAGAAGCCCAAACCATCAGCGCTTCCTGCTGGATGGCCATCACCATTCCATAACAAGTGTAGTCAACCAGACTGCCACTACGCTAATACCCCGCAAACCATCAAAGGTGTCTACCAATGTCGAGGTATCCCCGGAGGTTTCTACTGCGAGGGTACATACAAGATTGCATCCACCCGAGCACGTGAGACGGAGCGCTATCTACAAGAAATGGCCATGGCTCGTAGATCAGCTGAAGAGGAACAGAGAATGCGCAAGTTATCACAGATGAAGCGGCCTGAGAGACCGCCTGAGCTTGGATTACGACGGGGAGGGGTGAACCTGTCCGACAGGAGAATACCGGATGGGCGGGACCGCAGACTTGATTTGGGTCAAGCTCCTCGCATTACGAGAGGCGCGGAAAATCGGAGACCGCCGCTGCAAATGACTGTAACATATTCAGGTCGCCCTTCACAATCCGAAATAGAGTCGGAATACAGGACTGACCAAATCATGATGAATCTTTATCCTGAACGAGAGATCCGACCAAGATGGTAAGTGATACAACTAGCCTATCAAAACTGATGCTCATCAATTCATAGGATATAATGAAGCATACTACACGACTCTTGCATTTTATGTATTTTTGTGCCCTTTCAGAGGCAAATTGATGATGATATGATTCCTGACACGTATTACTTACATATGTCCTACAAACAGGACACCACACGTATTTCTATTTTACAATTACTTCGTGTCACTTATTGTTTCATAGATCACAAGGTAAACTAAACGCTTAATGCATGCTGGACCTGCGCTGCTACTTCTGCTACCTAGGGGTGATCTAAATCGGGAAGAAGGGACTCGTAAAGAAGGGTGGTACACGTTCGGTTCAAACGACCCATGATGGCACTGGCTTGTACTGATCAAGGGATGACATCAACTTCGCATCCGAACTTCCGAGTCTTCACGTCGACAACAGCGAGAACGGACACGCGTCACCCATGGCTTAGCAAGACACTCGCTGTAACACACCTCCTAAATCTTGTTTAGCCTTCTCGTCGTAGTATTTTAGCTGCAGTACCCTCTTTCGGATACAGATTCAAGTTGTTGTTATCCGAAGTTTAACCGAATGTGTTCCGTCCTCCCTTAGTAAACGTTCAGGCATGAACACAAAGGGTTCAAGCCTGACACCTCGGGCCTCAGGGTATAGTATGTACACAATACATCCTGTCGTCGCCCTGTCGAAGTATTATCAGAGGAACTTACTCAAAGACAATAGACTCGAATCTGATTTCGCTGATTCCCGAACCATCTAACGTCAAGTCCACTGCCATCTTACGGATCACACCGATTCACCGAAGACACGAAGCGTTTGATCCCGCGGCCCGAGCAATTCGCGTCAGCGGTATCATATGTGTGTGCTCCTTTTGGCACTACTTGCATTATACGCGCAAGGGACGGCTCATCTGATCCTGTATCCACGATAAGTGAATAAGTAACGCCTGACACAACAAAGCCAGCCGCCACCCGCAGCAGTCTAGCCCATAGCAATCTCAGTGCGGGAGCATTTGATCCCACAGCAATTTACATCAATATCATGTGTTGCGCTCCATTTGAGCCCTTTTGGTACTGTTGGCGCTGTTTGCTCGCCTATAACACACGCAAGGGATGGCTCATCTGATCCTGCATCCATGATAAGCGCTGATAAGTAAACGCTTGACATGCTGAAGCCAGTCGTCAGCCGCACCAGCTTAGCAATCTTGCGGCGCTCACAGATATCTATCCGCAAGAATGGAGGCAGGTTAGCCTCCTTGCATTCTACGTCCGCAATCCAAAGAGAGGGTTTGGGAGATTTTGCACTGACGGACCGGGTTGCAATTGTCACCGGGGGCAACCGTGGTCTTGGACTCGAGGCTGCATTGGCGCTCTCTACGGCTGGTTCGCGTGTAGTTTATTGTTTGGATCTCCCGGATAAGCCAGGTGAAGATTGGAACGTTGCTCACCAGAGCATAGCAAAACTTGGCGGTGCAGGAAGACTTGAATATGTGGCTAGTGACGTTTGCGATCAGGAAAAGTTGCTCAAAACGGTAGAAGAAATTGCGACAAAGGAGGGGAGGATGGATATTTGTGTTGCAGCAGCAGGCATTGCTGGAACCTTGCAGTCTTGCTTGGAGTATACGGAAAAACAGCTCGAAGAGGTGTGTCGACGTTTGTATTTGATTAGAAGAACATAACCCAACCTTTTGTGAGAGGTTTATGCAGTAAATCTCAAGGGAGTGTTCTTCAGTGCTCAAGCTGCTGCAAGGCAGATGCACCGGTTCCAGACGCCGGGAAGCATCATCCTCATGGGCTCCGTCGCTGGTAGTGTTGCTTTGAAGGTAACTATGATCAACTCTTCTTCCTCACCTGCCCTTGACTACGCTCGCAGCACACGCCAGCACTTCCGTACAATACTAGCAAGGCTGCTGTGATACAGATGGCCCGCGTCATGGCATGTGAACTTGCACCAAATAACATTAGGGTGAACTCGCTGTCACCAGGTTTTATCGAGACACCGTACGATCTATGCTGTATTACAAAATCCTCTGACGCATAAGTTTATAGCATGACGACAGCAGCAATTTCTGCGCAACCAGATTTCGAAGCTATCTGGTCAGAGCAAAGCTTCATGAATAGACTTGGAAAGCCTCACGAACTGCGTGGAATTGTGACGTGGCTAGCATCTGATGCATCCAGCTTTTGCACGGGAAGCAAGTGCGTAGAATCTTCACTTCGATATATGAAATTGATATGAATAATTTCTAGCATTGTTGTCGATGGTGGATATACCGCATGGTAAAGCCTATTTGAGTCCTGAATTGTGCATTTGTACACCAACGGAATATAAGCGAAGTCGTCTAAACTATGAAAGCTCTGCCAAGTACTGTTGTATCATTTCATCTTCCAGGTTTCTCTACATCAGTTTAAGTGTGGAGTTGATATACGTTGACTTAAGCATTGAGCTTAGACTTTAGCATCCCTGACTCGTGCACACGTAATGAGTCGCCTGTGAGAAGGCGTTTTTCTTGTGGCGTGACGGACACATCGTCGGACTTCACGATACGTGGCCTCACGCACAAGTAACGAATCACCTGTGAGAGGATGTTTCTTGTGGGGTGACTGACACATCGCAGGACTTCACGATACGTGGCTTCGAGGTAGACCGTAGACTTCCTATCATCATTGCAGTGCCTTAGATGTCTTGACTAATTTTTGCTTAAGCGTTATTTTTGCTATTCGGTTGACGTCACCACGCCATGAAAGCTGATAGCGCTGCAGGATGATGCGTATCAATCACTACGGATATGTCAACGAGACGAACTAGGTGGATGCGATGCGAATTGTTTCATCATCATCAAACATTCTTGCTCCAAGTGGAGTATGAAAACTGCATACGTTTGTACCTGTTTCAGACATTCAATGCGGTGCTGTGTCATCAGCATCGAGTGGACACACTCTGACAAACGACTGTTTCAGCGGCATCCAGCTGTCCGAGGGCCAGATCCTGAAGCGGTCCGGGATGCCGTACAGTATGTTTCCCGCTGTTTGCCCGATCAACGATGGAAGCAAATAAACGCATCCGCGGAACCATTTTGTGACGCAAGACTTGCTGATGCACTACCGCTGATACCGCGGACCTAAATTTTTGATCATAAAAATTCAGCGGAAGAAATTGCTAAAATGTGGCGTTACTCACGTACGCAGTCGAACCTTTGTTTTATGTGAAACAACCAAGATGTTGTGGATCATCTATGGACCTCGCTAAGCTGGAGGGTCCGATAGGAAAACATTGTTCGGAGACTCGGCGTTTCATGCACATGCATGGCTCTTGTATGTTCGTGACTTGCCAAAACAAATCGAAACAAAGATATTCATGGACAATCGAGAAGCTCGTGGAATTGGTGACCAACATCTTCCGATAAAGTATCACAACATAGCGTCATCTGTGATTCAACAGTATGAACGTTATTCAAATATTCATCGATAGGATCTTTATGCACCGTATTTCCTGTGCGGTTCTGCCTGTCTCAACTAACGAGCCAAGTCTCTGATGACGAACAGTAAGTTTATTTCAATGATATGGGGGCAAGGATAGATGAAGGCCTGTTGTGTTTTCTTTCTTCTCTTGACATACAGGAGCCATGCTGATCCAAGTCATTGCCCACCGTTCGCAATATGTGAGTGTGTTGATCCTCCTTCGAGCTCGAGCCATACTGATCCAAGTCGTTGCCCACTGTTCGCAAGGCGAGAACGACTCGACCAAGATTAAGAACACACAAACAGAGCAACAAAGAAATACTCGCACTCCATCATGAGCCACCTCCACAAAGGACGTTCGGGTTCTGTGTCTCAGTTATGATACGGTGATCAACTTAAACGCGAACACCTTGAAAGTCTAGAATAACTGATCAGTGAACAAAGAAGCAACCAGAAACGACATCACATACCTAACAGAATTGATAGATCCTTTGATGTAGTAATACAGTGGATCGGATGACGCATATTGTGGTTCATCCAGCATCAGTCAGCATGAACATGAAAGGGTACACGATCACGGAGGGCAAGTAGAGGGGTTTGGAATCTGAGCTGTGAGATAACATCATATACCCACTGAAGACGAGTTGAGCCATAGCAAACGGAATAACAATATAAAGTACAAACAACAAAGCTGCAAATAAGTATTATCATTATAAGCGCAGAACGAATGAAGCGAATGAGATAGTGCTACAAGTTCGTGCCCGACGCGCCATCACCCATGAGTCCTTTTGTTAGACGACTCGCCTTCATCAATCGATCTCCTGCGCTTGCCCCTTCCTGTGTAAGAGGGCGGTACGATGAAATACTTTTCAATGGCGGGCCTTTGGGACCTCGATGGCTGAACCGAATACCCTCCCACTGTGGGACTGGAATGTACGAGAGTCTCGATGGTCATACTAGATCCTACGTCTTTTGGCGGTTTCTTTTTGTACTAGACGATATTAGCCACAATGTTTTGAGATACGTGAAAGAAGACGCACGGTTTCGAGTTCAGGTTTACCACGCCACTTGGCGATTGCTTCACAGAAGCGTAGTGCTGCCCTTTCAACAGGCTCAGAAGGGTAGTGCCATGCTAGATCCTCCATGTGGGTAGATAGATCTGGCGTCAAAGGCGGTATCGTATAGAACTAGGGTAAAAAGTAAAAAGTGCGTCAGCCACCTTGTCGAATCTTTCACAAAGACAAAGGTCTCACCCTTCTCAGGCGCTCATCCATTTCAGCTTCAAATTCAGCTTCGGCGCCTTCTCTTCGAATGGGCGTCCCATTGTGTGCAGCTCGCAACGCAGGAAACATTATTCTTATCGCTTCTTTGAGACTAGGCAAGTCGTCTGGTTCAAACCATTCAAACGCAGAGTCTGCATCGTGGTCCAGTGAATCAGCTTGGTCCAGGTGACCTAACTCGTGGTCTGCGGTGCCTAACCCAACTGATAGAAGGCATTCAACAGCCTCCAGACCCCACCACCCTCCGGTGAGATAACCCTCTAGGGTAGCACGAGCGAGCAAGCCTGCGAGGAGCATGTACCATTCTCGTGAAGGTCGTAAAGGCGGTGCAGAGGGCGTCTCGACGTTTTGAGATCGTCGGGATAGGGGCCGAGGTGACATCAGTATTTGAGCAGACATCTCTGCACCCCGCTGCCAGTCGCTCTCATATTCATCTTCCCCAAGCTCCTCCCCAAGCTCCATTGCGACAAGGGCAGAAAGCCTCAAAAAGCGCGGAATGAGCTCCGACAGCCGTGTATTCCCAGTGCCAGCACCCGACTGTTCCCTTTCAGAATCACCCAGACACCAGTTCGACTTCCGGCGCAGTACGCTGCCATTCACACCCGGTTGAGCCAAGCCCGATCCAACACCGGGGCCATCTTGCCAGCCAGCAATGCCACCCCCACTCCCACCCGACCCACCTAGTCCTCCTTCCCAGTTTCCAAAGTTTCTGGAGCCCATTGCAGCAGAGGGTGGGCGCGTTCGACCAGACCCGCCTGGTGCTTTGACAGAATGTTTTGCTTCGACGCAGATTTCGCATGCAGTATAAAGATGTCGGGGACACCGCAGGCCAGGAGGTGAATTGGCAGTGGAGGGATCGGCGCCCTGCATATACATACTGTATACACGGCTGCTGGGCATGAACTTTGACCTTCGGTTCTTCAAGATGTCATTGTCAATAATATACTAGATGCATTGATTTCGGAATTGAAAACTCACATGAGACTGCATCATCTGTGATGCTTGCATTGGAGAGGGGGGTGCGCGAAAGTCACCCATGGGTAAAAATGTAAGAGGAAGTGCCGCAGCTGATACCTGCGAAAGCAGGACGACTGATGGATGAAGGTTACCGGTAACTCCTTGCGCAGAGGACATGCTACTACCCCTCCCAGATAATGGCGACGCCTTCTGTGTTGCAGGAGAGTTTCCTGGACTTCGATCATTTGAAGACGACTGATCTGAGCCATTGCTGGGGAGAATGATTGGTGGAGGATGGTGGTGATGCCGGTATGGTGGGGGAGGGGCTTGACGCGCAAATAAGTCGTTGATAACGGTCCCCAACGCTAACCGTAAACGAACACCATTCGGAAGAGTGTGCGGATGGTGGGATGTTGCACGCTGAGGTGACTGGTGTGATTCTAGACGCTGTGGGGATGAAGGTGGTGTATTCGTATCATCATCGAGGATTGGGTGCACAGGAGGAGGCTGGTCGAGCATTGATGTGACGACCTTTTCGAGACCAATGGCGCGGAGTCTTAGAGACCTTGCCAGGGTCAAGTCCTGTTTCTGCCGACGATTGTCTTCATCCTCATTATGAGGATGATTTGGACCACCTTCTCTGGCTTTGAGTATTTCGACGTTTTCACCGTCACTTGAAACCTCGTCGTCTTCTTCATATGACTCCGGGCGTTCACGATGATGGTAATTAGGCGAAGAAGGACCTCCTGTTCGGTCGGTCATTCCGAGCTCAGCACGGGCCTGGGTAAATCGGGTTCGGCCATGGACCCATAACATATGATCTATTATGAGAGTTCGCGTAGATTTCTCCCTGGGAGGAATGGAGTGGAGATGATGCGCATGTTTATGAGCTGGAGCCTTGAAAGCTCGTAGACCATTTGTTGGATTCGTAGTTGATGAAGATGCGAAGATGGGCGGCTGGTAAGTTGTTCTTGAAGGTGCTGCTGTTACTTGTGGTACGCTGAATGACGGAAAATGACCCTGATTCAAAATTGCGGAAGTAGACGCGGTCCCGTTGTGCAAAGATGAATAGGATGTCATGTCATGGATCGTGTCACGGTATATGCAGGGAGTATTTTGATCCTATGTCGGCCGTTGTTCTTCTCAATAATCCCGAATGCCTGTTGATAACTTCGTGAGGAATCGGAACACCCCGATAATCACTTCAATCTTCTTCTTCCACGACAGCGTGGAAGGCGCTGCGGCCTTCGTGGCTGAATTCTGAATTATCACTGGTAGTTATCCAACTTGACCAATGACCATGCTATTATTATTGGTGTTGGCTGCTTAAATGAGCTCGGCGCTCGCTGTGGCATGTTTCAAAAATACTGAGGTGAGTTACTAACTTACAGATGCGCTCCCGCATCACTATGATTAGCCCTCGGGCCCCTCCGACTGATTCAAAATCAAGTTATTTCTTCAGTCCATGATACAACCATCACCGATATCATCGACCACATCAACCCGGGAAGCGGGATATCGGACTGCCGCATGAGTCACCATCGTGGTTGCCGTTTCCATGATTCATCAGCAACTCGCGATCAGTCGGCCGTACTATCCCTCCGGCTCACCAGGCGCGAAATTATCTCTCTTACCAGTCATCCAAAGATTCCAAACACTGTACTTGACCTAAAGCAGCTTATCCCTATCGTGATGCATACGGGTTCATATGTCAGATAGGGAGAAGTTAGAGCGTGCGTTCATGAAATGCGCCAAGCCTTTCTGGAACGCAGGCACCGCGGACTTTTAGCTGGTTAGACCATGGTTATCAAACTACAGGGTCGGCGGTCGGCGAGGAAATCGGCATAAGTATTGGACGATGTCAAGTCAGAGTTCAGTCTACTCCCTTGATGAAACTGATTTTAGTACTGTCAAGTCTTTCAAACTATGTTAGTACCTTCCCAGTGTGACATTAATAGCTCACAGCCTGGCCAGAATCCAGGCAGGGGCTCCAGTACCTTCATTTTAATGATGCGGATTAGCTTAAAGACGTGTCGTAGTGCAGGATAATCTAATCAGTATTCAACTTCGAATCGTTCGATAAGTCAACACCTCCGTAGGTCGCGGTCACAGCGGTCGAGATTGACCATTATGCAGATTAATTCAATGCGTCGAGAATGCGGCCTTGGAACTTTGTTATCGTTTACGCCCAACGTCAGTAGAATGGCGACAAGATGCCGTCGCTTGACTTTACGACTCCAGTAGCAGTTATCTTTTACATCATTTACATAATGAAAGATCCTTTGAAGACCATTGAATGCTTGTGATTTTTCACCACATGCTAGCGCCGAATGGCCTAGCGAGCACTGCGTGCTAGTCAATTTCGACTCATCGCTTTTTAGCACGCTGTCACTCATCGCAGAAAATCATCACCTTTAAGGCCGATGTCAGCTACACACCATCGCGGGAGCACTCAGGGGCCCTATCGCCTTGATTTTCTCATGTCGAATCTCTTCGTTCAAGGCATCTACCGATGTCATATGTGACACTATACGCTGGAGAAAACACAGCTCCGAGGTTGTCTATCTTCAGAGTGACGTCTTGTCAGTCAATCAACCTCGTTCTGCGAGTTGCCATATAATATCGCACAAGACTAATTTTAACTCCAGGGCACGATACAGGAGCTCAAATCGCGGAGACACTCAGGGGCACTTCAATCCAGACTTTCTCATGCCGCGTCTCCCAACGACATCTCTCGGATTTGAAGTCCTTTCATCGCTGAATCAGATCCCGGAAAAAACATGTACCTCCCACCATGACCGACCAGGTTAGTCGGTGGTAGCTGGTCTCAATTCGGCGGTATTTGGCTCCGTCGTGACTGCGGCAGAATGAGAATGCCGCCATCAATATATACATGTCCGAGTCTTTCCTGTGCCCGGGCACCACTAAGCAAAAGGCACGCCCCAATCCCAACTCGAAAGGGATCGTCGTGTGCGAAAACGTCAAAAACAAAAACAAAAAACAAAAACCCTGGATATGGATATGTCATCCACATTCCAAAGACGCGCGGGATCCAGCGGAGTGGTTCAAGAAGCCACAGCGCGCCCATGCCCATTCCCATTGCGCCCAAGCTGATATTTCCGCCGCTATACGACGAATGCGAACACTTGCTGCGGCACCGCCAGCCTAACCAGGCCTAAGAGTTTCAAGTCACCAGCGACATGTCGATCTCGGAGCTTGACGCACGCTCGTCGTAGACTAAGACTAGCGTATATCAAATTACAGGCCAGGCGCAGGCTATGCAGACATTAATGATAATGATAATTGCCGACGCCTAAAATCGACCTGACCTATAGCTATCCGATAATTCAATCGTGCCATGGGGATGTTGGGACTAGGACTAGTACTAGTACAGCGCACGACATACATAGCCTGCCATGGTCCCGCGATGCATCAATGGTCAATCATTCAAATGCGAAGAATCCGATAATAAACCACAATCATAATGTATGCATGTATCCACACGGATCGCGATTGTGCCTGGAAACAATGTATTCCCGTATCGGACGCGGAGTAGGCTGTGCAGACTAGTGTTTTCCGTTGTGGAACGAGTCAACGGGGCTCGCACAGCTCCAGATGGCGTGTTTTCCATCTTGCGAAGAAGGTTGAGTCAAGTAGCGTCTTCGTCGGGGCGGTGTAGTATTTGCCGAGGTATCCGTTTCATTCTGAACTTTGAACTTTGCCAGGCTGTTTGATCGGGCGGGGCGGTGCTTATGATTGGCGCTAGTCAACTTGGGTAAGTTTACTTGGTGTACAGCCTCGCCATAGCTGTAGACGTCACTATAATGAAAAAGAGAGAACAACAGACAGAGATTGATCGTTGAAATTTTAGTTCCATTGTATAAATATACGACATGATGATCAGACCGACGTCCGCCGTGTCTAGGGTGACTACGCTACAAGGATGAGAATCACGGCGACAAATAATAAAGGTGGGAGGCAAGCAGAAACACTACAGTGATACTTAGGTACGATGACTAGCATACGAAGGTGCATCAATAACATGATAAGTGACAAGACCACGAGCCGAAACGGTAGTATAGCAAAATCTTGAGTCAACGGAGAATCCGCAGAGCGTCCCAGGAATATGGTAGGCAGTCGTGGCGTGAAAAAAAATGTATGGAGTGTAGATTAGACATATCAGGTCAGTTATTAGAGGGGGGCTGCCGCGTATCGAGATGGAAGAGCGTTATACCATAACACTCATGCTAGTCCACCCATTTTCCTCGGTCTTGGGTACAGGGCCACGATCAGACTCTTGCTTTGCAGCATCGAGAACTCGTTGACAGTCAGCACCGCCCTCAGAACGCACTACAGGAAATACGATAAGCAATGTATCACGGATGAAGAAGACGCAGCACTTACAGTGTCTATTCAGGGCATCCATTCGCGCGAAGGTCTTATTGCAGCCTTCGCACGTGAAAGGACGATAATTCGAATGAAGCTGTTCATGTCGCTTGCAATCGTGCTGCCTTGCGAACCCTTTACCGCATCCCGGCCACTTGCACTGGAATGGCCGCTCTTCATTGTGTGAACGCATATGACCTTAAATAGGTACGTCAATATCAGTGCATGAGCCGATATGAAATTTAATTACCTTTCAGATTGAAGCTCCTCGTAAACGTGCTGCCACACCCAGGAACTGGGCACAGGAAGTTGGCATCCTGCTTACGGCGCCGGTGACTGGCCCCAGCCGTGCGCTCACTGGTCACAGTTTGCTTTGTGACCGAGATCTGGCTCGCCATGGGCTGAGTGGGGTCCGGGCGAAGCATAGATGGAGGACGTCCAGCGAGCGAGACGCTGGGTAGATCATCATATCGCACGCGTGGGCTGGCTGATGGACTGGGATATGGACTTGGGCGGTTAGATGATAGTCCACTCCAGCTGCCGTCACCACCGCGTGAGCCCGATGATGCGCGACGGTTGTGCATGCGAATGGATTGCACGGTCTCTTGTGGGTACAGATACTGACGGTTAATGAGCTCCGTGTGGGATGAGGGAGGGAAGAGGAGTGGAGAGGAATGGGAAATATCTTCAGAACGTGAGAGGCGGTTGTGGGTTGGGCGCGAACCACTGTCAGATTTGGATCGGCGAAGGTTGGCCGCCATGGCGTCGGGAGAGAGATAGTTCATGTTGGATGGAGGGTTGGGGGTCCCAAAGTTGAACGGCTGAGAAGAGTTGTTGAAAGATGTCTGATTAGCACTTGCACTGGAGGGATGCTGCGATTGATGTTGGTGCTGCGGAAGGACGTCACTAAGGTTGACGGTGCCGTTGTCGTCGATAGCAGAACTGTTGAGGGCTCTGAGTTGTTCGTGAGTCATGAGAGAAGGGTCCCAGAAATTTGGACGTAAAGAAGATGAGGTATCGGATTTACTACGAGTACGGGGGTTAGTACCCGGGAAGAGGAAGCTGGTATTTGTAGGATCTGGAAGGGGACCGAGAGTGGACAGCCCCTGTGTATGAGAAGAGTGGCTGTGCGAGAATTGCTGTGCACCCTGTTGTGACACCCCGAGTAATTGAGATCCCTCGGTATGCTGAATTTGTTGCTGATCCCAAGGGGGGGTCGCAGCCTGTTGCTGTGGCGCATTTTGCGTTGAACCTGTACGGACGTAAGACGCAAACAAGAATATAAAAGGAAATGAGCGAAAATAAACAAGATCCATCACGGAGTCAACTTGCCTTGATGGAGAGTTTTCAGGGTAGATTGAAAAGGAACGGCTTGTGAAGCCGCTCCCCCGCCACTTATGGGAGTAGCAGGTACAATGTGCAATTGAGGGCCACTGGAAGTAAAACCGCCATCACCGTCTGGAGCGTTGATCATTGGGGGATCCTGAGGGAACAAAGAATGGGTGGCTGGACTACTATCAGGAATCAAAAGTTGAGGGGGAGACTGGGGCTTTCTTGGTGGGGACATGGAACGATCTCCGGGAAGTTTATGAGAGGGCCAACGGGGGGATTCAAAATGAAGATTTTCGAATGAATGGGCCATATCGAGGCGTGGGGATGACGTGGGAATTTGTGGGTTGGAAGAGACTGAAGAAGCACGACTGCGCGGTTCATCGCCTGCTCCATTGCTGGAAGGAGAACTATGATCGAAGATATTTGGAGAGAGGTTATCGAAAGATGCATGAGTCACAGAAAGAGAGTTGTGATCAACTTCAGGGATGTAATCTCCTTGAAACATGAGCAAACCGGAATCTGGTGCATCATAATCGGAAGGGTCATATTCGTCGCGAGAAGCGACATTGCTCACATCTCCCTCAAAGATACCAAAAGCCTCTGGACCATCTGGATCATAACTGAGCTCTGAATGACCAGAGTAGGGAGAGTTTTGATAGGAACCATTGTATGAGGGTGTATGAGGGAATGGGGGAGAGAGATGACCGAACTCGTAATCAAAAGTTGGGGGTAGGTTTAGAGGCTTGTTTGAGGGACTGTTAGAGGGATAATCGAGGTCGTTGAGATATGGATTCGGTTCTGAACGAAGAAGCGCCATCTGTAGTGAGAGTAAGCGAGACAAAGAGGATAGATCGGGATAACCGATTTGCTGTGCAATAAGAGAGTTTCCAAAAAAGAGGGCTCAATATAATAACCAAGTTGAAGAGGGATGAGGATAGGAATAAGAAAGATATAGACGCTTGTCAGAGGGGAGGTAGAGGTTTTGTGAGAATTAGGCCGTTCCAATAGATTTATTATTGGCATCACTAATAGTGCCTGGTCTTTTTAACCTCCGCTTTACATGTATATTCGGCCGGAGTGGTACCTAAACGTAGGAAATAAGTTGCCGATAGCGTAGTAGTAGTCGGCTTCAGTCAGGATCCGGCCGTAAATGTGCCGTAATAAAATGGAATTTATTGTTGTCGACAATGTTCAAAGTCAGGGTAGATAAGGGTCGGCAACGTCCTTGAAAGACTGATAAACTTACGCTGAACTTGAAGAGCGAGAGGGACGGCGAAAGGACCTCCAAAAAACACGCATCACGCAATCCATCAGTCGGTAATTCCCGTTTGGATTGTTCTCATCTGCTTCCGCGCCTTAACATGATGATCAAGTGCGTTGCCGTCGTATCTTGTACTTTCATAGTTTCTATCCATCTCGCCAAGCTTTGACCACTTCGATGTCGGTAATCAATCTTGTCGGCGTAGTATGTTACATAAATGACATCGAGCATGTGCAACTTGAATAAAATCTTTCTTTACGTTAACCAAAATACCTGACTCGAACATAGGCTACGATACGATCGGATACTTCTTGATCTTAATTTATTGCGGTATTCATACACTTTGGCAAAGTCTATCATCCTTGGAATTCGTACAGACCAGTGCAACATCTCCCTGTCGATCACTGATCATATGGTACTCACTCACCATTATGAAATCTGCACAGACCATAACGCGCATCCGAATCAACTTTTGATCAAATTGTCCGCTACCTCCTGAATGCAACGTTCATGTTAGGATAATGCTCTTGTTTCAAATCTATACTAAGCTCTTTCGGATGTCGTAGGTTCACGCTATTGCGATCGACGAGAATCAGAGAGTTTGTAAATACGTTGGCCTTTACGCACTGCCTTGGAAGCGGCTCGTTTAATGAAATTCCTGTACGCCCTGATCATGCACCGCCTCGTTCATCAACGATCGCGAGAACATCAAACAGAACATATCATCACGTCGACATAATATCACTCAAAATAGTAATTTCTTTGTGGTGTACAATTAATCACGAGACCCAATTTCCGAGGTACATTTTGATGCGTCCACCATGCCTTGTAAGGCGGTGTCTCCACGTCCCCTACAACTCGTAGGTTCGTCCAAACGAACCTTTCTCTCTGACCTTATTGTTATTTCAGGGGCTGTCCTGTCAAACACCCGGGCCTTGCCGCAATTAATGACCAGCCTTTCGTTTTCCGGCGGCTATCGACGATGATGGTTGCACAGGACAAGCTGAGTAACACAACCTACACGGACAGAATGCATCATTCTGTCATACCATCGTTACGCCCCATCTTTGCTATTCAAGGTATCATTCCCTCTAGAGTAAAAGGTATTTTAGCCTCCTCGCAACCACCAGCGGTATGTGTAATTCTCTTTCGGTTGTTTCATGGAATCCATACTAAATCCTTCGTGACCTCAAACGTGCCTGTTGCCCACGCGTCATTCTTCAACGGTGATTCTTGCTCATATCGCGTTTCTGCATTCTAGACGTGCTCGCTACACCGCATGTCGTATGCATTGTTGTTTCGAACGTAGAACACGAGGTCAATCTTTCGCTCGCTTCCCATCGGTCTACGCTGTGCATTGTGGGACGCCCCGAGTCCAATTTAGCGCTGGATCGGAATTTAAAAATAATCCCGCAGGGGGGTCATCCTAGGTAAGAACGTAAGTCCTTTTTGAGGAAGGTACAGCCTCTATAATAAGAAGCATTCAGTATTGGTCACCGTTCTGCGGATGGATGGAACCCCGGCACTTGGAAAACCCAGATTTCAAAATGCAACAAGCGGGCAAGTTGACTCAGCCTATCGTAAGCCTGACTCAGTACAGGCTCGGCATGTTCTGCTCCGTGTGACGCGCAAGCCAGAAGTAAATTCTAGTTAATAACCTGCGGCATTCAGCGGCGCAGTCTGGATCAGAGGTGGCGGCTCACCTATCCATGGAAATAAGCTTTGATCAGCGGTGTTGGTTCGTTGCTGTGGATGCTACCACCGCTCAGCTCACCCAGGGACAAGAGTACCTCAGGCTAGTCCCCAAGTCGGCTTCAAGCTCGAGGTCAGAGTCATCCAAGTCGGTGTAAAATTGGTCTGCGTTTCGGATTATCGGTACCGCTAGCGTGTAAAGAGGTCCCAGGCACCTTTTCAATTGACGGATAATAATAGTCCTGACATCACTTACCAGACTTGACTATGTTTATGCTCCGTCGTTGCAATGGGACATGAATCTATTCTGCCCCTGGAGCTAGGGTGAATGCGAGAGCAGAAATGAAGAAACTCCCGACGGAAAGGAGACGACTCGGATCAATTGAGGATTTTCAGGTAAATCCTCCATGCGCGTGCTACCAGGCGTTACCAGTTCATTACCAAGCCCCTCCGTAGCAATGATGTGCGTCCAGAGCGCACCCGCACCCGTCGTTGGCGCAGCGAGGTATGAAGAACCAAAAGCTCGAAGGAGCTCAAGGATAGATCATGATGCGGCGATCCTGATCCCCGCGGGGACGTAGATTATCCAAAATTGAAAACCACTGTGAGAACACCGAGAAGTCCAGAAGACGACGATTAACTTGGGTGGAGTTTGTCGTTCCTAGCCGGGGTTTTAGACAGCGAAATGAACTTTGCTGAGCGCTGAAGAAACACTCTGTAATCACGACTCATTTGCGCTCGGTCGTGATTAAGCACAGCATGTTCCATGAAAAGCGCTGATATGAAATGTTTTTTTCAAATGCTTCTCTACCAGCTTGCCGAAATCGTCTACTGTCAATGTCAATGTTAGTATTTTGAACTAGGCCAGGACGATAAGAAGAGCGCACTCGCCCCACCGCAACCGGTGCTTGTACAACGGTTAACCGTTATCAGTGAGCATGAGGTGGACAGGAGTAATCAACGCTCGTACCACATGCACTGGCCGCTTGAAAAACAGACGATCACGGAGTCTGACACTCCATTAACCTCTGGCCGCCGGTGGTTGGCCTTGTGTTCCTAGATTATGATATGTACGCCTCGTGTTCAAAAGCCGTGGCGCGCTCGGCAACTTTCCTTCGAGAATATACGAATACTTGCTAGGACCCTCATTTTGAAAATATCGGACGACACGTAACCACTCTTGGCAGCCATGCGAGTTCAGTAAAAATATCATCATCTGACAAGGCTACATTACTGCCTACCTTATGAATGATGCTGCGAGTGAATAAGCAACATTGCTGGATATGGATGGGCTTTGACTAGACTGCGTGTTCCTTCAGAATTTCCCAGTTGAATGAATTCAGTAATACTAGCATCATGGGCGCAATAAATTTCATTTACGTAATTGAGGATAGACTAGTATTCCAGTGTCCTTCTGCGCGCTATGTAGTGGCTAGTGAGCGTTCGGTGGGTTTAGTTCCAATACCCCTCCGTCCGCTCACTCATCTTTCGTATACGAGTATGATAGTCTCGAGTAATCCCAGTTGGTGGCCGTTGATCAGTTCGAATATTTTTTATAGCTATTGGACGGGTTCGTCGCATCGGTCGGTGATGGCTTGATCTAACATTCACTGGTTTCGTAGCTGCCGCAGGCGTCGTGCTAGTATATGACTGGGGTGAGCAGGACAATATTTGAAACCGCTGATTTTCATTTTCTCATGATATTTCCAGTGCTAACGCTCGGACAAGAGGTATGTCGGTGCTATTACTGGAGCAACCAGCTTGCTGAAAATGCTACCACAGATTGAATTAATCTGGGTGAGTGACACCCACATTGGAAGAAAAATAGTGGAATGCAATGAATGATGAATTTGCGACAGAGGCAACGTTGGTCTCTTATGACTGTGCTATATCTCGTTGTTCGTACCGCGTGTTATACTATAGCGTGGTCGGCAGTCGTGCTGACTCCAAAATGTTATAGATACGCTATATTGGAATACCACTTTCGATGTATGTTTTCAAGGTCAGCAAGTTAATACTGTACTAATTTCCCAACTCTCGTTATCAGTATGAACACTCTAGGTATGTCTTGTATACTTACCCTGTGTTCAATTCTTCTGATCGGCGGCACACAGAAAACATGTCATTAATCTTGCTGACAGATGAAGTGAGTACTCCGCAATCTTCTCATTTCCATTCAATGAATACAATATGTAGGGGTGAGTGAGATCCTGAACATTGAATGCGGCTCAAAATAATGACCACACAGTTGTGAGTCCAGTGCTTGATCTTAGCACGAGGGGATCATTAATTGGGTGTTTCAGGTAACATCATAAACTACGTAAGGAACGAGACAGCCGTGATCATAACTGCTATGCTGGGCGGTGAGCTGCAATACCTCGGTGATACTGACTCGACTGAAACTCGATGCAAGTCATCATGATTGCTCGGCTACATGCCATGTATCAGAGATCTACAGTGATGTTTATCTTCCTCGTTATCATCTACTCGGCTGTTAACATCGCCTGCGGAGTACTCGCGACAATAATACTCGAGCGTATTGCAGCGAGTAAGCTTTCCTTGTTAACTTGAAGAATACAGCTCATGCGACGAATACTAGAGGGGATGATACTCTCTGGTAAATATATGTGCCAGTATGTATTCGAGGGGGACGCCCAGTTTCTATCTTCAATGATGTGGATGCTCGACGCTTTTTGGGAGGTCCTCGCACTGTGTCTTTCGGCCTGGATTGCTGTAAAGCACTTCCGCAGCCTGCGACGCGTCAACTCGCCGACAAGATCGACCATTAGGGATTGTTTCAGAGTGCTAATAAAATCTCACGTGCTTTATTTCGCAAGGTGAGTTTGCAACCTGAATACGGCTGTCTTTTTTTGCTCAAGTTCCGCACGTGCCAGCTTTGCTACTGTCTCTTGCTTCAAGCTTGTTACCCTCTCTCCTTCAGAACTCGCGGTGCGTCGACCTGTGACTGACACTTGCTTGTAACCACCGCTCATTATTTTTGTAGAATTCCAGTTCTGTAGGAACGGAGATATCTAATGGTGCTCTTCAGGTTTTGTTGGTCGTGCAGAAGTTTCTGCTGGGACCACGCCTCATCCTTAGTGTTCGAGAATATCATGCAAAAACCGTGGCAGACTACGACTCGGAAATTAGCGTGAATTCGATTATCTTTCAGGAGCGTGTATATGTACCAACTAGTAGTATTGTGTAGGGGACGTACTTGCCGAGTGTTCTGCATGGAGATGTCTGGTCGTTGAAGGATCTGTCATGGTATTTATTTAAATTCCAAAGTATGAGGGCTTTGACTAGGCTGTATTTGAATCAATTCCTTCCGGCTGTCGCGACTAGCTTGGATGAGGGAAGCCCAAGCCAGAGTGTCCAGCAGGGCGTCGCAAGGCAGACCACGTTATTGGCACCCGCTGCAATTACCCGTTTCCTAGGATAAGCTAGGGCGAGAGTAACGCTGGGATTGGCTCTCTCACTAAAGTTCTCATCAGGAGACGCTGCTCTGTCCAGGATAACACCCTGAGTCTATATACCTGGTAGGAGTACAGGTCCTATCACACAGCTGCGATCACGAACGATGATAATCAGCTGCATTCCAGTAACCATGACCCACTGGCAAGGTATTAGTTTACGGTTAGGGAGAGGCTATATAGCGAGTCTCCAAAGGAATACATTCACATTTTTACAATACATTAGGGTTAGGGTTAGGACACTCAACCAGCAAAAAATATGGCCCACCCAGCCAGAGTGGCCGTGGTGGGACGGGAAAATATTGAGACAGTGCATGAGCCGGAGCTCACACAAACTGCAGGTACCCTCTGTATGGACAGGGTCGCCGTGCTATGAAAGGTCCCTACAGCCCAAGAACCTGAGACATGAAGAGGCCCGTGCCATCAAGGTAAGTATGAGGAAATCATGTCCGCAAGTGGTTAACTTTTTATACTGGGTTGACAGCGCACGGACCATCGGGTGGTAGCGAAATGTGATGAGAGCATTTGGCAGGCGCTGTCGGAAAAAATGTTTCGGCTAATTATTGGGTCTGCGATTAGAACTTGGCAAGGTGGCAAAGCCCGGCGCTGCTAGTGAGCGCTGAGCGTTCAGCCAAATATACTAGTACCCATGGAATGATGGAGCATCGAGTATAGAGTTCAAACTTATCAGTAGCAGGCCGGTACGCACGTATTCTTGTCCTGGTGGTGTTGCTAACTTATTCTGGTGCACTTAGAGCAAATACTATGACAGCTAATTCGCGGTCGACATGGTGAAAAAGCATGCTACCTACTAGACCAAACGGCAGTGAGTGACCGAAGTGATGAATTCAGAAATCAGGACTATTGTTTAGGATAGATTTTTCAGTTATGCAGTGACCCTCCGAGTCGGTGTGCCGCGCTTGGCTAGATATCCGAGCCAGTCCACAAGGACCCATACTCCCTCCTCGGATTCAGTGTCTATCTCGTCTAATACTAATATGAACGTGAGTATGCGATATCTCAACTCAACTCACTATAACTTCTCTCGCTCACCGCTCAGTTGCCCCATCCCAAATGAAGGAGAATGAATCACACAACTTGGGACAAGGACCATCTTTTCTTCCGCAGCTGAACTGCGGTATGGAATGACTTGATCATTAATGATGCACGCCCCTTCGATAGCGATAGGGAGTTAGTCCTTCGTTACCGGCACAATTTCAAACATCAAACCGCGAGGGTTGCAGATAGAGCTGGGAGCCTCAATGAGATATGGGTTGCGAATATGATACGAGTTATTGGCCAGCCGTTGGCTCAGGCGCAGAAGCTCGCCCAATATGTCGTGTTCTTTCAGAGCAGGCAATGTCACATATTATTTCCTCCGACTCTTGGACTTCTCTTGCCATCGAACGTATCCCTATCCATCTTTTCAGGGCCCCGTTGGACGCTGAATAGTTGGTGGATTCGGACAATGCAAGCGTGACACAAAGTAGACCAGTACATTCATGGTCAACCTTCACTTCTACTTTTTTCCCACATTTGAAAGGGACCTTCTCGCAGCCTTTTTGATGACTTCCTTTGTTCGATTGGGCCGCGGTGGATGTCTCTGCGCTACTTATGCTTTTTCGTGTCAGGATCAGTGAAAGGCTTGAAACGATGATTGTGACATTGTAAGTCATGCTTGTCGTCCTCGAATGTTGTAGCTCACATGCTTCTGGGATGACCGTACTAGGAAATGCAATCATATCTAGACTCTTCGATCGGACGCTTTGTTGCGGGTAACAAAGTGCTTTACATGATCGCGGATGGCGTATAAAGTGACGTTCTCCTTGCTCCAACACATCTCTGCGATATTCCAGCTCTCGTTCACGATGATCCCATTTGCATCGGTGTGTCTGGTGACTGCATTCGACTGTCGCATTGGTTATAATTGCACGTTGGAGAACCATTTCGACATCGCTACCATGGATGAAGAACTAGCATTATTCAAGCCACCGGACAACGTAAGCTGGATGATCTGTGTATGAATAATGTCCTTACATTTCGTAGCTTTACGATGCTGTGGCTCGCGCCTGGGATTCACGTAATTGCCCACATACTCAGAGTTTTGGTCCAAAACGATCTTGTTACGTAGCCAGAGTGATGGAAAGTTCACCATCTGATATGGGAATAACATGGGATAGGCCTGGCTATCGCCTTCGTCGTTCGTCGTATGAGGAGAGACGTGGTGCTGTGTCTGTGAGACCAAGCGAAGTTAACTCCCTGCGCCCCTACACGCCGTCTCTCGATCATGAAGATTTTCCAGTGCTCCAGTCGCCGTCTACCTCCTTGCATAGTCATGAAAGTGATAGCGCAGCTTCTAAGGAACCGATCATCACCCGATCTGAAGATCATCCATCTGATGCCGATGATGAGATGGATGACTGTGGTTACTCGACAGATAGTACAATGTCATGGCAGCTGCATAGCGTCACACAGGATTCACCAACGCATTCGGCTTCTTCTCTTAGTTCCGTGTCATGGTCCGGCGCTTCTGAGGATGGCTATACATCTCCTACCCCCGACGTGGAAAGCGATGATGATTATGATAATATCAAAGTTTCCTCTCCGTTTACTCCAACTTCTTCGAATGTTAGGGTTCGGGGCACCCGGACTGCGGTCACAAAGAAGAGACGGAGTGTGTCAGCTCCGCCCAGGGGTAGCACCAAAAGGCGAAAATACCTCAAAGACGAGCGGAAAGCTACAATTCGCAAGCCGTGTTCCTCGTCCAATACTTTCACGCCCACTTCTGGAACCGATGACTCTGAATATGTGCCATCGATATCAATCAAAGAAAGAAGTCCTGCAGGACCCAAACAGACATTATTCCCCTGCTTACTCGACGGCTGTAGGCAGGTCTGTTACAGTGCCACCGACCTTGCACGTCACCGGCAGTGTCTTAGACATCGTGCTCCTGAATATTCATGCTTGGGTTGCCGACACCCGTTCACTCGCCCTGATGCTTTGAAGAGACATCTGAATGGAAAGCCTGCCTGCAAACAGGCACATCGAGTGGCTGTAGTTGCTAGCAAGGCTTAGGGGATTGTCTTGTTGGCTACCGATTACATTGAAGTTCTTCCTCGAGCTCTGGTGTCGCAAGCATCAAACACGCCTACCGGTGAATCTACTTCGTCCATACTTGCTGTAACTAATGTTGATACAAACTACATAACCCTTTATTTTATATATACGCAAACATATCAGTGATAGGGAGAGATCTACCTTGGGTACTTCAAACGACTCCAACGATTGCGAATATCTTCGTGTAGGGATGCAACTGACTCTCGAAAAGCTTGGATGTCCAATTCTGAAATGTGGCACGTAAAACTAGTCATCAATGTATAAGCTGGCTCTTCATTTGACAGACGTACAACAATAAACAAGTTATACACACAAATTCATTCAACTACCGTCGTTCATATGATAAGAGTATCTTCTCGCACTCGTGAATTTGAATTCGTAGGGGAATGAGCCCGTGTGGACGCTTCCTCCCTCATCTCTCGTAAATTTTCCTTGGAACTATTCA